>CAUYQU010018967.1:0-85778 GCA_963574635.1 Cheracebus regulus
GGCATACGTTTTGTATCGGATTCGTCAGCGTGAGTGGCGTTCAGACGGGTGCGCGTCCGATCGACACCCCACGCCCCCACTCACCTCCACACCCACTGCCCCCACTCACCTCCACACCCTACACCCCCACTCACCTCCACATCCCACTCACCTCCACACCCCACTCACCTCCACACCCCACACCCCACTCACCTCCACACCCCACTTCCCCCACTCACCTCCACGCCCCACGCCCCCACTCACCTCCACACCCACCCCTCACCCTACTTGTCCTTTGCACGTGCCTATGGAGAGACTGCATGGCTGTGCCAAGTGCAGAGCGGGTCGTCTGTAACTGACGTAGTCTGACGGGCACCAGCACAGTGTGGATGAGGCTCCGGCTTCCCTTCCGGCAGCCTAAGCCCTGAAACACCTGCCAGAGTCTTGAGTCATTTGGTGGCCCTGCCCTTGTTTTTTACACCTGGGAGAGGCGAGGGACTCACCCTCTACTGTGGAAAACGGGGGTGTAGGGGCATGGCAGGGCATGGCAGGGCAGGGCTCGGGTCTCTGGCCCTGCGTGCGTGTCTCCCAGCAGGGTCGATGTTTCTTTCTTACCAGAGATGAAGAGTTTTCCGTGAGCTCAGTCCTGGCCTCGGATGTCATTCATGCTACCCGCCGAGACATTCCGTGTATATTCAGGGTATGGATTTTCCGTTACTCTTTGTGACAGATCACATGGTTAAAATGGATGATGCCAGGCCTGCCATCGTGACACGGCAGCTGCCAGCGCGCTCCCAGTGTGGCTCCCGGGTCTCAGCCTCAGCCCGGCCCCAGGTCCCTGTGCGTCCACACCCTGGCAGGACAGCAGCCCATGCCCATCCCGGAGCCCCCTGGCTGGCTTCTTCCCACACCTCCTGCTTCACTGACCCTCCCTTTTCCTCCTACATCTGAAGCTCCTTCCCCCCGGTCCACATCCGGGCATTGCTGGGTGGGCGCCGTGGTGGATCAGGTGCTGCTCCCGCGCCCCCAGCACCAGTGAGAGCCAGCGTTTTTGTTGGCTGATTGAGTCCCTCACTGAATTAGTTTAGACATTGTAGCACTAGGATGTTTCTAGAAGACTGTGAATTGGGGAAAGAAACCCTCTAGCCCCCTCCATTGAGGATTTTTTTTTATAAACAGTAAAATTTTGGTTGACAACAAAACTTAAGTCTGTAAGTCAGTCTTTGCTAAATCACATCTCTATTCAGAAACAACCTCCTATCCACGGTGCAGGAAATGGCCATCGTTGCTGGAGCGATGGTGATAGGTAGCCACTGAAACTATCAGTGCATGCTCAGAGGCCGTCACGGGGAGGCAGGATTTGGGCCAGTGTTTTTGACACCCTCTTTTCCTGGACACGTTCTCAGAATCTACTTTTATTTATGATGATTATCCAAGAAAGCAAATTTAAAGTAGGCAGCTATTGATAGTTTTGGCAAAAGCAGAATTAACAAAAATGGGACCAGGAAGGGACTTCACGGGGCTATTTAGACCCCGCCTCTTCTGCGTCCTGCTGCGGGAGCCCCTGCAAGGTCCCCGGCGAGGTGGGGTCAGGGCCCCACTGGGGAAGCGCACCGGCACCTGTCGCCCTGGGGTGTGTGGCCCCAGAAGGGCCACGGCCTCTGTGTGGCTCCAGCATCTGACGACTCCTCTCTCCTGTTCTCTGGCCTGAAGGTGACGGCCTCTCTCTTAGGTGCACCTTCTAGGACCAGCTCGCTGCTCATTCTGACAGAAAATGAGAACGAAAAGAGGAAGTGGGTTGGGATTCTAGAAGGACTCCAGTCCATCCTTCATAAAAACCGGCTGAGGAACCAGGTCGTGCATGTTCCCTTGGAAGCATATGACAGCTCACTGCCTCTCATCAAGGCCGTCTTGACAGCTGCCATCGTGGGTACGTCCCAAAGGCTGTGTCCTTTACGTGTCGGAAGCAGCAGCACTCTGCGGTGCCCATCTGAAAGTCAGACACAGGTCACAGGCGCGTGGTCCATTAGGGTTTGTGGACGGTTTCTCCCTGCATGTTGAGAAGCAGGCGACCTGTGCAGACAGTCAGCCCTGGGTAAGCCTGGGGGTGCCCCAGGAGCCCTGCACACACCCAAATCCTCGCAGACTCACTCCCACTGTTGGCCCTGCAGTGTCCGTGTGTACAGAAAGTCACCCTGATACCGAAGTTTCACATCCCTGGGATGCTGTGTTTTCACCGACATGATTGAAAATCCGTGAATAAGCGGAGCCACACAGTTCAAACCCATGCTGTTCCTGGTCAGCTGTGCCAACTTCTGTTACTTACCCTCCACAGATGCGGACAGGATTGCGGTCGGCTTAGAAGAAGGGCTCTATGTCATCGAGGTCACCCGAGATGGTGAGTGAGCAGGGGTTTGCCAGCCTGGGATGTCACAGGCCCAGCCTGACTCTGCAGACAGTGCGGGGTCAGTAGCTGGCTGCTAAGGGCTAAGACACATGCACTTGGTGAAGGTGCCGGGGGGCCAGCATGCCGTGGAGACCAGCGCCGAGTGCCTGGCGATGTGTTAAATTCCTGTCGCATCCATCGAGTTCAGGAGAGCACTGAGCGGGAGTGGGTGGGGGTCACGGAACGCCCCCGGAAGGAGGAACAGCTGACATTTCCCAACCTGTGCCGAGGCTTCACTTGAGAAGCTTTAGTTTTTTGCTTCCAATTTTGACACTTCACTCTCCCCAGCGAGGAAGGGCAAAGGTTTCCCTGCACACGCCTGCTCCACAACCCCGAGTCTAGGAGCAGAGACTTCTGGAGACTGGAACTGACCCTGGGCGGTGGGGCAGGGGCCCTGGGAGCATCCCTCAAGGCATCCAGCGACATTTCACGGGAGCCGTAGTGCTTTCTTGACAGACCCAGTGTCTCAGCATTCGACGGCCATGGAGGGGGAAGGGTGGGGCAGCCGCTGGGCAGGGCCATAGCCTGGCAACTCTGCAGGGAGGTCCTGAGCAAGCAAGGGGCTTGGGTTAACCTGGGGCTGTGAGGGCAGTGCCTTCAGAGGACTCGTCTCTGGGTCCCAGCGGGTTGGGGCAGCTCTTTGTTAGTCACGCGCAGCTCAAGGGTTCTCTGGTTCGAGGATAAGACGGAAGGAGGCCCAGATCACCCCAGGGCCTTGCTGCACAAGGACCCAGGTGGAAGCGCTGCCCTGGTGCACAGAGGGGTGTGTACAGCAGCAGAGGCGGAGGAGCCTTCTGACTGGCCCAGAGGCTGCCCTCTGAGCATGCTATGCATGTGTAGGGCAGCTTCTCCGGGGCACTTAGGCTGCTGGCTTTGTGGGCAGGGATGGGCTCAGGCTGTGCACATAGGAAGGGAACCCGGAGGGGGGCCCAGGACGTTCCAGGCAGGTTTTTAGCCAAGGCCATCAACCCCTGCGAGCTGCGGGCCGTTCCGCTGGCCTCACACTCTGTCCTCCCCACCACAGTGATCGTCCGCGCAGCTGACTGTAAGAAGGTGCACCAGATCGAGCTTGCTCCCAGAGAGAAGATCGTCATTCTCCTATGTGGCCGGAACCACCACGTGCACCTCTATCCGTGGTCGTCCCTCGATGGAGCAGAAGGCAGCTTTGACATCAAGCTTCCGGAAACCAAAGGCTGCCAGCTCATGGCCACGGCGACACTGAAGAAGAGCTCTGCCACCTGCCTGTTTGTAGCCGTGAAACGGCTGATCCTTTGCTATGAGATCCAGAGAACTAAGCCATTCCACAGAAAGTTCAATGAGATTGTGGCTCCCGGCAGCGTGCAGTGCCTGGCAGTGCTCAGGGACAGGCTCTGTGTGGGCTACCCTTCTGGGTTCTGCCTCCTGAGCATCCAGGGGGACGGGCAGCCTCTAAACCTGGTAAATCCCAATGACCCCTCGCTTGCGTTCCTCTCACAACAGTCTTTTGATGCCCTTTGTGCTGTGGAGCTCGAAAGCGAGGAGTACCTGCTTTGCTTCAGCCACATGGGACTGTACGTGGACCCGCAAGGTCGGAGGGCACGCGCGCAGGAGCTCATGTGGCCTGCGGCTCCTGCCGCCTGTAGTATGTATATGTTTTCTGTTGCATATCCCTGTTGCTGCTTTCCCACCGACAGTCGGCATGTGTTCGATTTTGCTTTGGTTTGTCTTCTAGTTCCCTGAGTCTAGTAGTCACGAAGCATCAGGAGAGGTCTGCTCTGTGGCCGCCCACAGCAGCAGGCACGGTGCGGGTCTCAACATCCTAGACCAGCAGTGGGCAGGCTCAGCCGCCTCTTTCTCTTGAGCACATGGGGCTGGTTCTTCAGAGGCCTCGGCAGAAGACCCCGTGAGTGGACACAGGCCCCCAGGCAGAAGGGCTAGGCAAACGGAGGATGGGGTGTGGCATTCATCTCTCGTTTAAAAGGCCTTCCGCCTGTAATCCCAGCACTTTGGGAGGCCAAGGTGGGCGTATCATGAGGGCAGATCAAAACCATCCTGGCCAACATAAGGAAAACCTGTCTCTACCAAAAATATAAAAATTAGCCGGGCATGGTGGCACGTGCCTGTAATCCCAGCTACTCAGGAGGCTGAGGCTTGAACCAGGGAGGCAGAGGTCGCAGTGAGCCAAGATCATGCTACCATACTCCAGCCTGGCAACAGAACAAGTCTCCATCTCAAAAAAAAAAAAAAAGGCCTTTCTCGTGGTAATACATAAACTTGCACAGTAGTGAAGACGAGCTGAAGGGTTTTGGTGGCCAGGAAAAATTCACCTCTGGTGTCTAAGTGACAGTCCCTCTTGGGACAAGTGTTTTCTCAGTGGTAGGAGCTGTTTCAAACAGTTGGGTCACTTAATTCGCTTAGTTGAGATGACTTTCTGTGTGAATGGTGGCACTGGGGAAAGTAGGACTAGCGGGCACTTGCCACCTGGCCTGCTGTCTGATTGCTTTTAAAACTTCAAAGCGGGCAGGGAGCGGTGGCTCACACCTGTAATCCCAGCACTTAGGAGGCTCAGCAGGAACCTCACTTGACCTCAGGAGTTGAATACCAGCCTCGTCTCTATTAAAAACCAAAACAAACTAGCCCGGCTGGTGCCACATGCCTGTAGTCCCATATGCTTGGGAGGCTGAGACAGGAGCATTTCTTGAGTCCAGAGACAGAGGCTCCAGTGAACCATGATCACACCGCTGCACTCTAGCCTGAGGGACAGAATGAGACCCTGTGTCTTAAAAAAAAAAATGGAAAGAAACCTTAAACCTCAGAATTCCTGTGTTTGATCTATCAGAGTAACCTGCACCATCAAATCCACAGATGAGGCAGGGAAGGAGGGGACAAGCCAGGCAGATGGGGTGACGGGGCAGGAGGGGGGCGTTATGTTCCCCCTCACTTAGCTGAAGCTAAACCCTTCGTCTGCCCCAGTGCTGGCCTTGCGAGGCGGCGTGGCTGGACACCAGGGCACGTGGCCCCGGCGGCGTGGCTGGACACCAGGCCTGTGAGGTGCATGCCAGCCTCCACCCTGCAGCCTTCCTGCCGTATGTCCCACTCCATCCCGATGGCCATGCCACAGCAGACGTGGGCTTGGGGCCTGGGGTGAGGTGCAGGAAGGGCCGCCCACCGCCTCAGCACCCCTTGTCCTGGGCTCTCCCCCCACACCCTGTCCTCTTCATGGGCAGCCAGCACAGGGTTCAGAACCACGCAGGATTTGCATTTTTGTAAAGTGTAACGCTGAAGAGGACCCAGGTCACTCAGTGCAGTGTATTTGTGATCCTGGCCACGTGTGTCTGGTAGAGACACCTGAAGTTCCAGGGTTCTCCACCTTGGCGGGCTGCTGCTCCCACGGGGGCAGTAGATGCAGATGAGTTTCAGAGCTGGCCGAAAGTCATTTCACCACCTACAGGAAGAGGAACTGCTCATTCTGCGCCTTTGCTGAGCGCTGTGTGTGGTGTCCTCCCCAACCCCTCCCTGGCCCTTAGGGCAGGTGTCATCCACTCTGTTGCAGAGGAGGCAGCTGAGGGCCACAGGGGCCATGTGCCCTGCATCAGTCACATGTCACATCTGTCAGACCCCAGGTTCTTTCACTGTAATACTCTAGCTTAAATTTTTTTTAGACTGGACATCTGTTGATCACTGAGTCAGCACGTTAGACTTCTCGCTGGTTCCTTGCAAGTGAATCTCCACGTACTCTGCAGGTGAGGGCCTTCCCAGAAGCCCCTGTGTGGAGAGCGTTTCCCTGAAGGTCAGTTCAGGGTCTGCTTTTGCACGTGGCTCTCAGAGGCCTCACAGGTGCATCTGGAGTGCCCCGAGGCGTCTGGTGACCAGGCCAACATCTTTTGTCTTCTGCAAACCCTATTTGATTTTTCTTTTTGTATTCAGAAGGTAAGGCCTGATCTAGGTCAGCGCAGTGGCTCACGCCTGTAATCCCAACACTTCAGGAGGCCAGTGGGGCAGGTCACCAGGCCAGGAGACTGGGACCATCCTGGCCAGCATGGTGAAACCCCGTCTCTACTAAAAATGCAAAAAAAAATTAGCCAGGAGTGGTGGCACATGCCTGTAATCGCAGCTTCTCAGGAGGCTGAGGCAGGAGAAACACTTGAACCCGGAAGGCAGAGACTGCAGTGAGCCAAGATCGCACCACTGCACTCCAGCCTAGTGACAGCGAGATGACGTCTCAAAAAAAAAAAAATGGCCCTGATCTTGTAGCCTATTTGGAATCTGTGATAGAAACAGAGCAGAAGGCTTTTAAAACACATCATGGGGCAGTGAGGTGTGTCGCGGTGCAGAATAACCTTGAACTCGAGGCCGAAGAGCCAGGACCAGGCGCTGAGCTGGAGCGCTCTCGCGTCTGGGACCTGCGGCCGATGGCTAGAAGCCAAGCCACACTGAGGGGCTGTGGGGACTGAGCGTGCCACCCACGCAGAGGGACCGAGCGGTCCATCGCGTGGTGCAGCTGTGTCATTGCTGTTCTAAATGTGCAGAAAGCCCCTTAAACTCCAAGTGCCCAGAGGCTCTGTAGTCCTTGTACTCACATCCTTGGTGCCCTGGGTGGTGGTGCTGCTGTGGGCTCACAGATGAGCAGCTGCGGAGCAGAGCTCGGACACCAGAGCTCCCTGCAAGACGCCCTCACCCTCAGACCAGGCTGCAGAGGGGCCTCCCCCGCCCCCTCCCACAGCACGGGTGCCTAGGGGTCTGGGGTGGTTAGTGTGGAGGGCAGACAGGCAGGGTTGTTGGCCAGAGGTCAGCGTGGTTTCCGTGTGGTTTTAATGCCTACCTGGAAACCTGACTTGCCATCTACAGAAGGAATTCACCTCACCGCACTGAAGAGCCAGCCCCTACCTGAGTTTCCAGTGTGGTAAGCCTGAATGAGTAGCTTTCATGATAGTTACATCTCATGAGAGCTAAATGAAAAACCAGACTTTGAAAAGTCACCGTCAACATCTGTATTATAGTCTTCAAAATATTAGTTACAGAAGTGATGGTGGAGCATTTAAACATTCGATTGTGTTTGTTTAAACTTTGAAATGAAGATGAATTCCAGAATGGGACCGCGAAGTCTCTGGTGACGAGAACCAGCTGAGGGCAGTGCTGCCGCTCTGCACTTGTTCAAGCGCCGAGGCATGGCCTCCGGCCAAGGGCAGGTGAGTTCTGAGCGCTGTGGCTCACCCCGCCCTGCTCCGTCTGCGCTAGGTTGCAGTCCCACCCACGTCACGGTGTACAGCGAGTATGGCGTCGACGTCTTCGATGTGCGCACCATGGAGTGGGTGCAGACCATAGGCCTGCGCAGGGTAAGGCGGCCTCGGCGCCCTCCAGGGCGGGCAGGTTTCTCCCGGTGCGGGCGGGCCTCTCCCGGTGCAGTCTGTGCTTGGTCCACACTTCCTGTCCCTCCCTGGTTTCTAATCCAGATAAGGCCCCTGAACTCTGAAGGCACCCTCAACCTCCTCAGCTGTGAGCCTCCACGCCTGATCTACTTCAAGAGCAAGTTCTCGGGTGAGCCCCCCTCTGCGCCGGGAGTGGAGGGAAGGGGCGGAGGGGTGCGTGTACCTGGCGCTGCAGCACCGTCACCGCACGCTCTGCTGCTGCAGGAGCGGTTCTCAACGTGCCAGACACCTGCGACAACAGCAAGAGGCAGATGCTGCGAACCAGGAGCAAAAGGCGGTTCGTCTTCAAGGTCCCGGAGGAGGAGAGACTGCAGCAACGGCGGTAGGGGCAGGCCTCGGGGCCATGGCGGCCTCGCCAAGGGGGGGCCAAGGATTCTCATAGATCCATGAATCTCAAACGTGTTTCCTTTCCCCAGAGAGATGCTTAGAGACCCAGAATTGAGATCCAAGATGATATCCAACCCAACCAACTTCAACCACGTGGCTCACATGGGCCCGGGCGACGGCATGCAGGTGCTCATGGACCTGCCTCTGGTGCGTGCACGGCTGCGGTAGGGCAGGCGGGGCAGGCAGGGCACCCATCCTCTCCTCCCCAACACACAGCTGTGGCCACTGAGACCGTCCCAAAGGCAGGGCCGGCCCGCCCATGCTGGGACTGTGCTCTCTGTGCTCTGACCTGGCACACAAGCCTGTCTCACGGAAGCTGTGTTCACAAGCACTGTCCCTGTCACAGGCCTTGTGCGCAGGCCCCAGGCCGCCCTGGTAGTGATGCTTCGGGTGTGCTTGTTGGAGTCTGTCACCGTGTCAGCTGTGAGGGTTTCCTAAGGCCATCTGCTGTCAGGTGGTGGTTTCGAAGTAGCCCTTAATACCAACAGATAGCATACTTTGTTTTTTATTGAAGAAGCATGTTTTATAAGCTGGGTCTGGTGGCTCAATCTCACCACTTTGGGAGGCTGAGGCGGGTGGATCACCTGAGGTCAGGAGCTTGAAACCAGCCTGGCCAACATGGTGAAACCTGTCTCTACTAAATCACAGAAATGAGCTGGGCATGATGGCGGGCCCCTGTAGACCCAGCTACTCGGGAGGCTGAGGCAGGAGAAACGCTTGAACCCAGGAGGCAGAGGTTGCAGCGAGCCGAGATTGCACCACTGCACTCCAGCCTGGGGGACAGAGCGAGACTCAGTCTCAAGGAAAAAAATAAATGCTGCTTACAGGATCCGACCTGGCCTAAGCTGCTGCTGCCAGTTCTTGGTTCCAGACTGCCCTGAGCTCTTGTCCATTCCAGGGAGCCCCCATGGCCCCCATTTTGCTTATCAAAGTCAGGGGGCCAGAGCCACCATAGGTGGCACAAACTTCACCGCTGGCCCTTCTTTATGTTGTCCAAGCATACTCATGTGTTGCTGTCTCTGTCCAGAGTGCCGGGGCCCCCTCCCAGGAGGAAAGGCCAGGCCCCACGCCCGCCAGCCTGGCCCGCCAGCCTCCGTCCAGGAACAAGCCCTACATCTCGTGGCCCTCGTCAGGTGCGGAGCAAGCGTGGCCCCCCGCCCTGGGGGAGGTGGGAGGTGGGAATGGGAAGACGCCAGGATTTGGATTCCGTTGTTGAATTTTTCCCTAAGAGGAAAGCTATCCTTGTTCCCTAGGTGGATCGGAGCCCGGCGTGGCTGTGCCTCTGAGAAGTATGTCCGATCCAGACCAGGACTTTGACAAAGAGGTGAGATGTGCCCAGGTGCAGTGCTGTGGCCGTGAGCCGTCACTGCCGGAGGAGAAGCAGCCCGAAGATCTGGGGGCCCGAGTGGTGTGACAGCCCTTCCGGAGCACCCACTTGGGCTGTTCTGTGCAGTGAGGGTGACAGGGTGGCGGGGAGGCAGGGGTGGCCATCCCTTCCTCCAGGAGGCCCAAGCAGCCATCTCTTGGTGAGATCCTGGGTCTCCTTTGGGAGCGCTGGCTGGGGGCAGGGCTGGCACTGCCCCATGAGGAATGGAAGCTTTCCAGCCAGCCGGCTTCTCCAGAGGCTGCTCCTTCCTCTGGGACTCCCTGTGTTGTTTTATGTACTACAGTGCGACACATCAGTGGTCGCTTTGGTCCGGGCCAACCTTCCACATTGGTCTCTCTTCTGCTCCCCCCCTTGGATGGCACTAGGTGCCAGAGTGTGGGGACCACCTCGGGGACAAGCCCTGCTCTGGCTGGCAGCGTCCTTGCACACAGCTCAGCCACACTACTCTGGCCTCAGTTTCCCCTGTGCAGAATGGGGGTGAGAATGCAACTGAGGGAGGTGGGGAGCTGAGGGCTCACTCCCTCAGCTCCTTGGAGGGAGGGAGGCAGGCAGGCAGAGTGGCCAGGCCCATGACTCCAGCACACATCCGCGCCCCGGCACTGAGATGTTTTAACATCAGCTGCTGAACGGACGGGCAGATGCCTTGCACACGTTACTGGTTCTGCCAAGGCTGGTGTCTCTTCCTCTGGAAGTCCTCTGACTCTCCGTCCTGCTCCCCGCCCTTGACTCTGCAGCCGGCCCTCAGCCTGTCTGGTGGGTGGTAACATTTTTGCTGCGAGCACCGCTGTTACTTTACAGATTGCTCCCGAGCTTGTGTCTGTCTGCTGTTCCCTGCGCAGGAGATTTGATGCATGTCTTGGGCTGTCACACCACACAGAGGACGTGGCATCCCTCTCAGGGCACCGTGTCCGAGGCAGCCAGTGCCTGTTTCGTCTGCGTGACCTTGTTTTTTTAAATTTAAGTGAAAGTCACAAAACAACTATTTTTTTTCTTAAGTAATAATACAGAGGCATGGCCTCACTTTGCTGCCCAGGCTGGTCTCCCAACTCCTGGGCTCAAGCCGTCCTCCCACCTCGGCCTCCCAGAGGACTCGGATGACAGGCATCAGCCAGCACACCGGGCCCAGATGACCGAAATGAACAACTGAGTGACATTTAGAACATTCGCCACCTCTTTCTCATTCAGAAACATCTCCGTTACTGCACACTGGGTGCAGTGGTTCATGCCTGTAGTGCCTGCTACCGGCGAAGCTGAGGGGGGAGGATCGCTTGAGGAGTTCAAGGCCAGCCTGGGCAATGTAGCGAGATCCTGCCTCTAAAACATAATAAATAAAAAGGACATTTTCATCATTTCAAAATAAATGTCTGCCCCTTAAGCATTCTCTCCCCATAGCTCCCTCCCCTTAGCACCTGGGCAGCCCCCAGTTTTCTGTGGTTTCCTGTTAGGGACATTTTGTGGAAATGGAGTGCCCAGCCTTTCGTATAGAAATTTTTTTTTCTCCCTCCCTCCTAGAAATGGTTTTGACCTTTTGTGTCTGGCTTTCATTTGGCAGACTGTTTCTGTGGTTCACCCCCGTTGTAGCGTGTGTCAGTGTTTCATTTTCATTGCTAAATAATGTTCTGTTGTATGGATAGAGCCGGCCTTGTCTTCCTGTTCTTCCCCTGACGCCCATCGGGGCTGTTTCTGTCCTGCCGCCGTCGTGTGTGGTGCTAGGAACACGTGTTGTTTCAGCGTCTGTCTTCACGTTGGGGTTTATGCCTATGAGTGGGACTGCTGGATGTATGTGGTGATTCTCTGTTTAACTTTTTGAGGTGCCACCAAACTGTTTTCTGCAGCAGTTGTACCATCTTACATTTCCACCAGCAGCGTATGCGGGTTCTCCTATCTCCACATCCTCACCAGTGCTTGGTTTTGTTTTTTTGTTTTCTTTTTAATAGTCGCCCTTTTGATTTGCATTCCCTGAAGACTTGAGTATCTTTTCTGAAGCTTGTTGGCCATTTTGTACCTTCTTTAGAGAAATGTCTGCTCAAGGCCTTTGCCCATTTCTGAATTGGTGGTTTGTCTTTCTGTGGCTGGGTTGGAGCTCCTGTCGTCTTCTGAATAGCAGGCTCTTGTGAGAGATGTGATTTGCAGATGTCTTCTCTTATTCTACAGGTTGTCATTTACATTCCTCATAATGCTTTTTTTTTTTTTTTTGTTTTTTTGGTTGGCTTTTTTTTTTTTTTTTTTTTTTTTTTTTGATTCAGTCTTGCTGTGTCGCCCAGGCTGGAGTGCAGTGGTACGATCTCAGCTCACTGCAACCTCCGCCTCCTGAGTTCAAGTGATTCTGGTGGCTCAGTCTCCTGAGTAGCTGCTACTACAGGTGCTTGCCACCATGCCCAGCTAATTTTTGTATTTTTAGTAGAGGCAGGGTTTCGCCATGTTGGCCAGTCTGGTCTCGAACTCCTGACCTCAAACGATCCACCCACCTTGGCTTCCTGAAGTGCTGGGATTACAGGCGGTGAGCCACCGCCCCAGCCTGGAACAGCCGTCTTAGCAATATCCTTCCTCCATGAACATGGGATATTTTCCATTTATTTAAGCTATTTTTTTTTCAGCAATGTTTTGTAATTTATAGTGTACAAATTTTTCACTCCTCTGGTTAAACTATTCCTAGCTATTATTTTGGATGCTATTGTAAATTTTTTTTTCAGTTTCCCTTTCAATGTGTTCATTTCTGGTGTATAGAAATACAACTGACTTGTGTGTGTTGATCTTGTGCCCTATAACTTTGCTAAATTTGCTGGGTTTTTTGTGGATTCTTTTCTTTAGGATTTTCTATGTGTAAAATCACATCATCTGCAAACAGAGATGGTTTTACTTCCTTTCTAACTTGGAATCCTTTTTCTTTCTTTTCTTCCCTGGTTGCTCTGGCTAGAACTCCTAGTGCCATGTTGAATAGCGGCGGTGACAGCAGGCAGCCTCGTCTTGTTGCTGATCTTGGGGGAAATTTTGTCTCTCACCACTTGAGTATTGTTAGCTGTTTCATCATTTGAGGGAGTTCCCTTCTATTCCTACTGTTTTTCTCAGGAAAGAGTGTCATGTTTGTGAATGTGGACTGCTTGGTTGCAGGTGTGTACCACTGCGCCTGGCTAATTTTTGTATTTTTAGTAGAGACGGGGTTTCACCGTGTTGGCCAGGCTGGTCCTGAACTCCTGACCTCGAGTGTCATCCACTCACCTTGGCCTCCCAAAGTGCTGGGGTTACAAGTGGGAGCCACTGCGCCCCGTCTCAGCTGGTTTCTTCACCTCAGAGTTGCCGTCTTTTGTAATAATTCCTGTGTTATTTTTGAGTGGGGTGAGACATCGATTTGTGACTCTCAGCAGCAAGCCGAAGGCCCCCAGGAATCGCTAGTGTAGAAGCGTTTGTGTTCTCATGACACAAAAGGGGAAGAGCAGTTGCCACAGCTGTCCCTGGGCAGACATCGCGTCCAGCTGGGCGCTGCCTACTCAGGGTAGGGCAGCAGGTGCTCACTCTGCCCTCTTCCTGTTCACAGCCGGATTCAGACTCCACCAAACACTCAACTCCATCAAACAGCTCCAACCCCAGCGGTCCACCGAGCCCCAACTCCCCCCACAGGAGTCAGCTTCCCCTGGAAGGCCTGGAGCAGCCGGCCTGTGACGCCTGAAGCCGGCAGCACGCCACAGGGGCCAGGGAGCTGGGGATGGCCTCCAGCGTCAGTGCCAAGACTGAGCGGGCCCTCCAGTGTTGTCCAAGGAAATGTAGAATCACTTTGTAGATATGGAGATGAAGAAGACAAATGTTTATTATAATATTGATCAGTTTTATGCCGCATTGTTCGTGGCAGTAGACCAGATCCGTTCATCTGCACAGCTATGAGGCGACACGTCCTGTCTGCACATGAAGGACCCCACACAGCCCCTCTCCCACCCGTGGCAGCCCGAGAAGGCGTGTGGGGCCCTGCTAATGCCACTTCCTCAGCAGAAACCCGTCATAACATGGCTGCTTCGGAAGTAGACAGCTGGGGACACAGCCTCAGTACCCAGTCTTTCCCTAGTTCCTGAAACCCTAGGACCTTAGGAGAATAGTAAGAGGTCGTCTAGCATTCCCAGTGTCACTAGAATTTTGAAGACAGAGGAAAGTGGAGGTTAGTTTGTGGCCTTTTTATTCATTTAGCCATTGCATAGTCAGCTGCAGAAGTCCTGCTGACGACCTGGTCATGGACAGAGGCCCGGGACCAGTGATACCCTGCGTCCCTGTGTGCGTCAAGTTCATTCTGGGTCACAGCCATGAAGTGTCACCAGTATCTACTACTGTGAAGTCAGCTATGCTCTGCTTTCCACTCGCTTCCAAGGCTTCTGCCTCCTGCCATAAAACCAGCAAGTGTCGTGGTGCAGGCAGGCCCTGAGGCCTGCTGGGCTGAGAGGAGGCCAGAGCCCCAGGGAGCCACGCTACAGCCACTGGGACACCCCACCCCACCCCCCGTCCCCCCACCCTGCCCCCGCATGGAGCCCTGGTGATTAGTAGCCCTTATGATCACATAGACCCACCCAACACACTCCTGCACACTGGCCCTGGCCCACGGCACGGCGATGCCCTTCACGTGTATTTCACCTCACCCTTCTTTGTATCAGCTGTTGAGTGACCAGCTCTGTGGCCCTGTGTCATCAGAGGCTTGTGGTTAACTGTTGCGGCAGACACAGCTTGTCCACGGCTTGGGCTGGGCCTCCCCTGTCCTCCCACCGGTCGGCTGCTTGGCAAGGCTGTTCAGGATGTGCTCTTCCCCAAGTTGGCACTGCCTGGCCTGGCTCCGCCAGCCCTGCCCACCCCACTGCCCTCCTGGGCCTTCTGCTGGACGGGCACCTGCAGGGGGGTTCTGGTTTTTACTTTTTTTTTAATGTAAGTCTGAGTCTTTGTAATTATTGAATCGTGAGAACATTTTTGAACAATTTACCTGTCAATAAAGCAGAAGACGGCAGTTTTAAAGTTCCCAGTGGTCCGTCTGGATGTGGTAACGTGTCACCCGTGTGTGTCTGGGCCCCAGAAGTGCCTGAGCTCCAGAAGGCAGTGAAGGAGCCGCCTTGCCAGTGGAAGCTTTTCTGGGTAACTCGGAGGTCACATGGAATGCTGCTGTTGGGAGTGCTGAGCCTGAGCAGGGGGCAACCTTGGGGCAGGACTGAAGGGTGGAAGGAGGGCGGTGTGCCTGTGAGCCCCGGCCAGGCAGTGCCAGGGCCCGGGAGGCTGCCCACAACCGTACATGGTAACCCCACAGCAGCCCTGAGGGACAGGATGTGGCAGGCGCTCTGGGAGATACCAGGGCCGGGGTGAGGGATCCTGCTTGAGGGGCTGCTCGGGGTTACTTTCCCAAGTTGTTACGTGAAGAGTTGGCTTCTATTTGCCACTGACTGAGACCCAATTGTTCTTGCTAGGACAAGGGCACTGATGGCCCCTGCAGAAGAGGGCAGAGCAGGGAGACACTACGGGCCAGGCAGGCTGCCCAGCACCCAGCGGGGGCACGCAAAACCGGGCACCTCTGGGACAGGCAGCGCGGCCTAGGCAGCACCTGCAACAAGGAGCTCTCCTGAAAGCCCAGAGCATCTCCTGCCACAGCACACACCAGGGGCGGGTCCCCAGGAGCATGTCCTCGAACAGCCCACACCAGGGGTGGGTCCCCAGAGCATCTCTTCCCACCTCCCACACCAGGGTCGGGTCCCCCAGAGCGTCTCCTGCCAGCACCAACGCCAGGGGGGGTCACCCAGAGCGTCTCCTCTCTCCCACGGCAGAGGCGGGTACCCCAGAGCGTCTCCTCCAACAGCCCACAGCAAACGCGGGTCCCAAGAGCGTGCCCTCCCACAGCCCACACCAGGAGCGGGTCCCCAAGTGTCTCCTCCCACAGCCCACAGCAAACGCGGGTCCCAAGAGTGTCTCCTCCCACAGCCCACACCAGCCGTCGGTCCCAGAGCGTCTCCTCCCACAGCCGACGCCAGGGGTGGGTCCCCCAGAGCGTCTCCTCCCACAGGACACAACAGGGGCGGGTCCCCAGGAGCATCTCCTCCCACAGCCCACACCAGGGGCGGGTCCCCCACGAGCGTCTCCTCCCACAGCCCACAGCATTGGCGGGAACCCCCGAACGTCTCCTCCCACAGCCCACGCCAGGGGCGGGTCCTCAGAGCGTCTCCTCCCACAGCCCACACCAGGGGCGGTTCTCCAGAGCGTCTCCTCCCACAGCCCATGCCAGGGGCGGGTCCCCAAATGTCTCCTCCCATAGCCCACACCATGGGCGGGTCCCCCAGAGTGTCTCCTCCCACAGCCCACACCAGGGGTGGGTTCCCAGGGACGGGTCCGCATGAGCGTCTCCTCCCACAGTCCACACTAGGGGCGGGCACACCAGGGTTGGGTCCCCCAGACCGTCTACTCCCACAGCCCACACCAGGGGCAGGTCCCCCAGAGCGTCTCCTCCCACAGGACACAACAGGGGCGGTTCCCCACGAGCGTCTCCTCCCACAGCCCACACCAGGGGCGGGTCCCCAAGTGTCTCCTCCCACCACCCACACCAGGGGCGGGTCGCGCAGAGCTTCTCCTCCCACAGCCCACACCAGGGGCGGGTCCCCCAGAGCTTCTCCTCCCACAGCCCACACCAGGGGCGGGTCCTCAGAGCGTCTCCTCCCACAGCCCACACCAGGGGCGGGTCCCCAGAGTGTCTCCTCCCACCACCCACACCAGGGGCAGGTGGCGCAGAGCATCTCCTCCCACAGCCCACACCAGCGACGGGTCACCAAAGCATCTCCTCCCACAGCCCACACCAAAGGCGCGTCCTTACTGGCACAGTCGCATCTATGAGTCAGCTGAGCAGCAGGCAGCAGGTGGTGCCAGGTCAGCTCAGGTTTGCTCACCAGTTTGCTCCTGACACTAAAAATGTGGGTATAAAGTGTTTGTGGGGGTATCAGCCACTTTTAAAACTGAAATGGTAGCTGTTGGAGCACAGCCGTCAACTGTGGCAGTCACTCGACAGGACAGTGCACATCACCAAGAGTGACACATTCCAACCACAAGAGACACGCCTTCAAGCACAGCACCCTGATGTGGGTTACAGGACATGTCCTGGTGTGGCGACTGAGCTGGGGCCGTGGGCAGAAGATTCCGAGGGGACCAGGCCATGACTGGGGGTGCTGGTGACATCTCCAGCCTAGATGCTGGTTTCACAGAAGTGGTCGCTGTGCCACAGTTTAGATTGCACACACGGGGTCAGGCCTTTGAGTGCAGCGGTGCATGCTTGTGAGTGCAGGGGTGCACGCTTGTCTGAGTGCAGGGGTGCACGTTTGTGTGAGTGCAGGGGTGCACGCTTATCTGAGTGCCGGGGTACACGTTTGTGTGAGTGCAGGGGTGCACGCTTGAGTGCCGGGGTACACGTTTGTGTGAGTGCAGGGGTGCACGCTTGCTTGAGTGCCGGGGTGCACGTTTGTGTGAGTGCAGGGGTGCACGCTTGTCTGATCGCCGGGGTGCACGTTTGTGTGAGTGCAGGGGTGCACGCTTGCACACAGGTGATCCTGTGATCTGCCTTCGCAGCGTGACTCAATGAAGGGCCAGCTGGGTCCAAGTCCTGCTGCTCAGTGCTGGCACCGACCCCTCCAGGTCAGAGCCACCCTGAAAGGGAGAGCATGGCCTTGCCTTGCAGGGACTGCCGAAGTCTGGCCGCGAGGTAGCTATGCAGCAGGGCCCCAAGGCCATCTGTGTCCACCTGGGGGCCAGGCCCCTCCCAGTCCCAGCAGGTTGGTGCCAGGAGGGGTGTTTTCCGCCCCCTTCAGGCACCGCCTTTGGCTCGCTCCACCCCCTGCCTCTCTCCCAACCCTCTGTGCTCCAGCTTTTCACCACCCCCACCGGAAGCAGGGGAAAAGCCCCCCTCTTAGCTCTGGGTTCAACTTCACAGACCCCAGCCTCTGGCTGCCCCAGATGGCACAGGAAACACCTTTATTGTACAAGGGCTCCCTGTCCTTGGCCCCTGCGGGGAGAGGGGTAAGGGAGGTCTGGGGGCTGGACGAGGGGTAGCCCCCAGGTCGACCGGGTTGGGGGAGGTTCTGGGGCCAGAGGGCGTGGGGAGCCCCCAGGTTGATGGTCACGCAGCTGCTCAGGCCTCAGCCTCAGCCCCGGCAAACAGAGGGTTGACGAAGTAACTGTGGCTGGCGCTGCCTGTGGGCGACTTCGGAGCCCCGCTGAGCGGCCGCGGCCGGGGCTGCGGGGTGACAGAGGCAAGAGGCGTCGGGCGCCGAGTCCCGACCCGAGGAGGCCCGGGTCCCCCTTCCCGCTCCCTCACCAGCTCCTTGGAAGCCGCCACGTCGAACACTGGGTTGTGGAAGCCCAGCGGCGCCCCGGCCGGGACCGCCTCCTCGCGCCTCCTCCACCTGAGGGCGTAGCGGGGATGCGGCGTGAGCCCCTCGGGGCAGCCCCCAGCCCCGACCGCGACCCCGACCCCGTCCCGCGTACCTGAGCCTCCCCGCGCGGTGCAGCGGCAGCGCCACCAGCAGGACCAGCAGTGCCAGCAGCAGCGAGGCTGCCACGCCGCCCGCCAGTCCAGCGGCGGAGCCGACACCGACGTGCGCGCCCGACTCCCGCGTGGTCGCCGCCAGGACGCCGAGGGCCTCGCCTGCGACGGAGGGGCCGGCTCAGTCTCCCCCGTGGCGAGGCGCGGCGGGGAAGGGCGGGACGGGACGGGGCGGGGCGGGCGCGGTTACCGTGCTCGGCGACGTCTGCCAGGAGGGCCCGGGCCAGCCGCCCCGCGCCGCCCGTCTCGGGCCCGGTTTCTGCCAGCACCACCTGGATTTCCGTGTCGGCCTCGCGGAGCCGGGGCGAGCGTGGCACCTTGGACACGGCCACCTGCAGCCCCTGGTACTGAGGCTGTGGAGGGGGACAGGGTTGGCTTGACTCAGCCCCCCGAGCCTATGGGGACGCTGAGGGCAGAGGCGGATGGCGAGCAGGTGGGCGGCCGCAAGGGCCCCTGCAGAAGGAGAGTGCTGGCGGAAGCGGTAGCGCTGGGGACGCCCCTCTGCTGCCCGCGCGGCCCCATTACCAGGCCCAGGAAGGTGTCGAGTACCCGCGCCCGGTACCGCTCCAGGTCAAATGCGGGGCCGTGGGTCAGCAACACGACGGCTCCTGCGGCGGGAGGGCAGCGGTCAGCGCCGTGGACCCGGACCCGGCAAGAAACCGGCAGGGGTCGAGCCTGGTCCTCCAGGCGGTCCCAGCAAGCAGGGCCCGGGCGGGACGCTCACCGCAGAGGTCGCAGCACTGGCCCTGGGGCCGGAGGGCGCCGTGGCAGGCGGCCTGGGGGCAGCGGCCGCCCAGGGGCCGGAGCAGGGCCGCGCAGATCCACGGCTGCGCCTGGGGCGAGGGGTGGTGGTCAGCGCGGAGGGCCAGGGCGGAGCGCAGCGAGAAAGGCGAGGCGTCGGAGAGGCGAGCGGGCCAGACCTGGGGGGGCCCGGGCACAGTCCCGAGACTCCACTGCGGCCGCGCTCACCTCCGCGTTACCGCAGACGCAGCCCGACGGGTCGGCGCAGTCCTCGGGGCCCACGCTCAGCACGCCCGGCCCGTGGAAGCGCAGGCGGCCCGCGCGGGACGCCAGGAAAACAGCCAGGTCCTCGTCGCTCGTGAACGTCTGCGGGAAGCCGGGTCCCCGCCGGAGCCAGCCCGAGGAGGGGCCATCACCTGAGTGCTCATTTCACCCACGTGTGCAGACGGGGGGGCGGGGGCGGGCAGAGGCGATAGAGGGGACCCGAGCCTCCCTCCCGGCCGTACTCACCCGGCCCAGAGCCGAGACGCTGCGGACTCGCACGGGGCCAGCGCCAGGGCCGAGCCCCACGCGGAAGGAGGCACTGGACGGAAAGACGACGTCGTCGTGGCGGCAGGGCACGCGCTCGGCGTCCACGGAGAAGAGGCCAGGTGCCTCGTCCCCGGCGCGCCAGAGGTGCGGGTCATACCAGGAGAAGCGGTCAGGGTCGCGGAAGACCGCAGGGTCGCCTGAGCGGGAGCGCATCCCTGAGCTCCACGGAGCACGCCCCGCACTACGCCACGCCCCTGAGCACGAGCTCCCAAGCTCTCCTTCGGGACACTCCCGCCACTCCCCAAGCCCCGCCCCTGTTCACGCCTTCGCTCCGCCCCCGAACACGTCCTCTCTCCAGTCCCGCCCCCGGCCACCCCTCCCAAGGCCCCGCCATTGCCGGACCGCCTCACCCGCGCCACAGTCCCGGTGCGAGCCCGCGTCTGAAATGCCGAATCCGGCTCCTGAAGCCAGGAGGAGTTCCCCATCCAGCGGCAGGAGCTGCAAGAGGCACGGGCTGAGGGTGGGCCTGTTCCACGCCCACCCCGCCCCCAATGCCCTGGGACCAGAAGCTAGACCTAGTCCACGGAGGGGACCCGGGGGAGCTCAGGCCCGGGGTCCTCGGCCTGGCTGACGCTGGCAGAGGAGGAGAGGAGAATCTGGCCTGGGAAAGATGGGGCCGCGTGTGCAAGGCCCCGAGGCAGGCACAGCCCAGTGTCCTGTCCCTGAGCTGGAGGTCACACATGCCAGGGACAGAGCCCGAGCCGTGGGGAGTCGGGCAGGGATGACTCTTGCCAGGGCCTGTCCCCTCCCCCATCCCCCTGAGAACGTGCACAGGCCAAGAGCTCCCGGGTTCCAGGAACTCGTTTCTTTTATTTTTTATTTTTATTTATTTATATTTTTTTAAAGACGGGGTTTCACCGTGTTGGTCAGGCTGGTCTTGAACTCCCGACCTCAGGTGATCCGCCTGCCTTGGCCTCCGAAGTGCTTGGATTACAGGCGTGAGCGACCACGCCCGGCCTCCAGGAACTAGTTTCAAACGTTGTCCAGCCCCTGGGGGGTCTCAGGCCGAGCTCTGGGTGTGTGAGGGAGGCAGGGAGGGAAGAAGGGAGGAAGGGAGGGTCTGCAACCGGGGTGCAGGAGGGGGCAGCGGGCGTCGCGGGCGGTGGAGCTGCCCCTGCTGTTTCCTAGGCCTGGGCTGGGCATGCAGCTCCCTCACCACATAAGAGGCCACAGCCCAGGCCTGGGGTGTCAGCAGAAATATGGGGGCCTGACCGCCCACCCTCCACGCTTCCTCTCCTCCCGGTGCCAGGACCTCGGCCGCCTGCCTTCTTGCTTCAGGGGCTCAGGGTGAGCTAGGGGCCAGGGCAACCCTTGGTGCCGGGTTATGAGGGGCTCAGCACAGCAGGGCGTGCCCCCCATCGCACCCCCGGGCCAGGGCCCGCTCTTCGGCTTTTCCAGGAGCCCGGAGCAAGAGGCCAACACCCGCATCGGCGTTCCAGGCGCAGCTGCGGGCGTGGCACTGCCAGCAAGCCAACTCCACCCGGGTGCAGAGGCGGAACCGAGGGGCAGAATGTGTCACAGTACAAAGCACCTCAGGAAGAGGGAGGGGTTCCCAGGAGGAAGCATAGCCAAGAACACGTTTTTTTAAAGAAGGAAGGGAAAAATGTAAACGTGAAAGTCATCGTTGAACAGATGAGCCCAGCAGGTAGTCAGGAGTTTGAGACCAGCCTGGTGAGGAATATGGTGAGACTCCATCTCTAGAAAAAAATGTGAAAATAAAAAGAGAATATAATTTTTAAATATAGGGCACCATTCATAATGGAAACCAAACTTAAGGCCGGGCTCACACCTGTAATCCCAACACTTCGGGAGGCCAAGGCGGGCATATCACTTGAGCCCAGGAGTTTCAGACCAGCCTGACCAACATGGTGAGACCCCATCTCTACAAAAAATACAAAAATCAGCCGGGTGTGGTGGCGCAAGCCTGTAGTCCCAGCTAGTCGGGAGGCTGAGGTGGGAGGCTTGTTTGAGCCCAGGGAGGTCAAGGCTACGGTGAGCCATGCTGGTGCCACAGCAGTCTAGCCTGGGCAACACAGTGAGACCCTGTCTCAAAAAACCAAACCTACAAAGTACTGATGAATTAACCATACAAGACCTCTATAGGGAACATTTTAAGACTCGAAAGAGGGCAGAGATGATCTGAAATACTTGGAGAGGCCGTCCATGCTCTTGAGTGGATGTCTTGACAGCATAAGGCAGTTATTTATTCTTTATCCCAGTCTAAATTCCTATCATCCCAGCTACTTGGGAGGCTGAGGCAGGAGAATTGGTTGAACCCGGAATGTAGAGGTTGCAGTGAGCCGAGATCACGCCACTGCACTCCAGCCTGGGCGACAGGGTGAGACTGTGTCGGAAAAAAAAAAAAAAAACTCCAGGGTTTCTGAGGTGGTGGTGGCGATAGTTGGTACCTGGCAAACCTATCCTACAATTTATCTGCGACAGTCAGATCCACAAAGAACCTTGGAGCGGGAGTAAAGGGGGCCGGTGGCGCCGCTGGATAGGAAGCCATCCTGCAGAGCCACCGTGTGGACAGCATGGGGTGGGCAGTGCAGCCTGTGGACGTGAAGACAGGGCTGAGACCCACAACGCCCAGGCACACAGAGGACTCCGGCAGTGCCAGGACCAAAGCGCAGGGCAGAGGACGTTGGGAACCAGGCTCATTCTAAGGGGAGAGACAGCGCAGGCCCGCTTGCTGGAGCTTGTGCCGCGTGGGTACACAGCGGATTACCCTCGTGACTGACGAGCAGAGAGGATTCTCCAACCAAACACCAAAAACACAGTTCTGAAGTTAGGGGACTTGCATTAGGGCGATTACAGTGAGGGTTTCTGTTCAGCACAGGACACTGCCAGCAAGTCCACAGTGAGCCCAGACTTGCAGAGCCTCCAGCCAAGGCTGGGGGATGAGTGGAAGACAGGAGACCCCCCCAGCAAGAAAGCAGGCAAAGGGGAGAAATGGAAGGAGGGGCAAGGACAAGGAAAATCGCAGGGAGGGACACTCCCAACCAGAAAATCACAAAGTAAAGCACTGATGTGCGGGCCTGTTACTCGGGCACCATCTAGGCAGAGGGACGACGCTGGGAGTCGGGTGTGGAGGGGAACAGAGCCAACCCGTGTAGGGGATGGGGGTGCTCTGGTGGCTCTGGTGAATTCTGCCTCTGCAGGCTGGGACCCCGGGGCCACTGTCCCCTGCCCTTGCGCTGTTCCCACCGGGCAATGGATGATCAATGGGTGAACGATTGAATGGATGAATGAATGAATGGAGTGTTGCCTCCTTTCAGAGCCCAAAGGCTTCCAAAGGAGATCATGAAAATAAGGAGGCCGGCAGGGGAGGGGAATTGGGGGAAATCCAGGTGCTGGAACCCCCACCCCAGCCTGATTCCTCTGCCCGTGGGTCCCCTCACGCGGGCTGCCTGGTTGCCAAGGTTACGCATGTGCCCTGGGGGCGGGGCCTCAAGGTACAGCTGCCTGCCTCTCCCTGCCCTCCTCCCTTCTTCCGGGCGGGCGGGAGCATCGCCATCTTGCGGTGGGTGCGGGGTGCGGGGCGGTGTCAGGACACCCACCCCTCGCACTGCCGCCCCCGCCCCCCAAACCCTGCCCCACACCTGGTGGCTTTCAGGCTCAGGTGGCTTTGGAAAACCCGAAGGAATGACCCGAGCGGCTCTGGGGTGAAAAGGAGGCCCAGGGTCCCTGACCCCGCATCCCCCCACTCGCACACGCAGGGGTCTCCCCAGGCCTGGACCTCACATCCAGACGCAACACCAGTGACCCTCACTCAGGAGTGACTGAGCTGGCAGGTGTGCAGGTGACAGGCCGAGGTCGCAGCCGGGGAGTGGCTGTGAAGGTGCTGGAAGCGTTTGCCCAGGGGCTTGGCCTGTGGGCCCCACAGTCACCCGGGAAGCTGGCGCCTGCAGCTGCGACCGGACTTCGGCCACCAAGGATACTGGACCGAGAGGGCGGGCTGCGTGCCAGTGAGGCTGTATTTACCGTCGCTTTGGTGTGAATGTCATATACTTTTCAAGTGCCACAAAAGATTGTTCTTTTTTCCGCAACGGTTGCAGAGTGTAAAAACCGTTCCTTGCTCCAAGGTATAGGGGCTGCATCTGGCCTGTGGCTCCTGAAGCCCACCCTAAACAAGGAAATCCGCTTCCTCCTTTAGGGCCTCATCAGAGCCTTTAATATGTGGCGAAGCTCCAGGCAGTGCAGGCTGCAGCGTTTCCCAAACTTACCTGTCCCGGAACCTCCTTTCCTCTCAGTTCCCATCATTCTCTGGGAGTGTCGTGTGAAGCAGTTGGAGAAAAACGTCCCCTGGGCAGCAGTCCCCAACCTTTTTGGCACCGGGGGCTAGTTTTGTGGGAGACCGTTCTTCCAAGGACTAGTCCACTGGATTCTCATAAGGAGTGCGCACCCACCCAGGTCCCCCGCAGGCGCAGTGACCACAGGGGACTCCCGGAGAATCTGATCTGATCTGAAGGGAGGCAGAGCGCAGGTGGGAGTGGAGCTCACCTCCTGCTGGGCGCCACTTCCAAATAGGCCAGGGACCCGGAGGGTGGGTGGGCAGAGGTTGGGGACCCCTGCCCTAGTGTTCTAAAGGTGGAGCTTTAGGCACCAGGACATGGCAAGGCTTTGGGGGAAGGGCATGGAGCGGGCGATTCCCGAGAAGACCACCCATGGCTGGGCGCCAGAAGGGCCCTGGGGACAGGGGCGTCTCCCACCCCTCCAAGGACACAGCCTGGCTGGGACCATGGGACCAAGCTCCCCTAGGATTCCCCCCCACCCCCCGCCTCCTAGAATATTCTCCAGAGACCAAAGGCGGAGGCCTGCAGCGCCTCCATACCGGTGGGGGCCCCCCTGGAGGCACAGCGGTCCCTGAAGGAGCTTCGGAGACTCGCGGGTTTCGAAGGCCCCGCCCGGTGGCAGCCGCAGCCCCGCCTTACCAAGCCTGAGACGGCGTGACCTTCTCGCACCAGGACTGACAACATCTGCAGGAAGAAGCTGCGTTCAGCCGAGCCGGGAGCGGCCCCACCCGGGACGAGGGTCCAGGCCCGTCACCGACCCCGCGGGGGCTCCCAGGCACCTTGTCCGCCGGGAACTCGACGGCGCCGCCCTCGCACGGGGTCCGGTTCTGGCTCCAGTTGGCTGCGACCTCGAAGTCGGTGTTGGGGACCCAGAGTTTGGAGGCCGCCTGGGTCAGTGCTAGGGAGGAGGCGACTGAGTGAGTGCCCGCAGTTCTCGCCGGGACGCCCCCTCCTCAGGGAAGGCCACCCACCCAGAGAGTGCAGAGGGTCCGCGCGGGTCACCCCGTCCGGACGCATAGGAGCTCCATCTCCCGTGGCCCAGACCCAGGCCCTGGTCCCTCCCGGCGTCAGGCCAGACTGGGCGCACGGCCCGGGCACTCTCCGACGGACTTCTCTACCTACAGAGCCCGCTCAGCGGTGCCCCACAGGATGCCTGCCTAGATCGCCTCCCCGCGCTGCGCCCCCGTTTGCCTGGCGCCGGAGCAGAGGACAGGGTTGTCCGGGACAGTGACAACCGGGGCATGGAGGAGGATGGGGCGGCGCAGAGCCCTCCCTCGGCCTTGGAATCAGGAAGGTTTCCTGGAGGAGTCCCGCATCCGGCACGAGAAGTAAGAAGAGGCTGGGCCGGCCGTGAACCGGGTGGGTGGGTTGTCCTGAGGGAGCCCCGGGGGCCCAGGGAAGAGGGACAGGGAATGGACTGCATTTTTTCTGGCGTTGGACGTGGGCGCCAGGCACACGCGCCTATCTGGTGTTAAGGGTGGGGGGAGGGTTCAGTGCTCCCTCGGGGACCAGGAAACTGAGGCAGGCTGCTCAGCCCCGCAGACTCCCACGCGCACACTCGCTGCTCTCGGCGGGGCCTGGGGACCGCGCCCATTTCGCAGACGGAAAAGCCGCGAGGGCAGGAGCCTCCGGAGGCCTAGGCTGGCGGAGGCTCCCGGACCCCCTCCTCTCCTGGACCCCCTCCTCCCCCGCACCCCGTCCTCCCCCGCACCCCGTCCTCCCCCGGCACCGCCCGATGCACTCGCCGCGCGCTCCTGGACAGCGCACGCGCCGGATGAGGGAAGCCAGGCCGAGTTTCACCCTCGCTGCCCACTCCTCGGAAGATTGTCACCTTCCAGACCTAGAAGGACCTCGGCCCTGGGTCCTGACAGACCCGCTGCCGTCCTGGCCCCCTCGGTGTGACCCCAGCTCACCGCAGAGCTGCAGCCACAGCAGGAACCGGCCCAGGGCGCCCATCTCGCCTCTGCTCCCTGCCCGACCAGGAGACTTTGCCCCACTCGGCCCGCGTGACCAGGCAGGTCGGGTGGGGGCACAGGGGTCCGTTACACATTTACCTCCAGACCCGCCCAGGGCCGACTCTTCAGGCTCCTGGGAGACACCTTCTCGGCATCTCCTTACCTGCCCCTGCAGGGCCTGAACACCTTAGCTTCCCACGAAGAAGAGCAAGGACGAAGCGCTTGTGGGGACTGACCTGCCCTGTAAAACGAGTGTCTTGCTGGGAGGGGGACGACCTTCGAATTCACCCCTTTCTCTGTCCTGGGTGCTGCTGGGACTGAGCCTAGTCTGCTCACCATTGGGACTGGGCACCCACTTCTCCACACAGTGCCCGCCTCCCACGGATTGTGGGTGGTGGTTGGACCATAGAAGGAAGACACTGGACGGAACGTGCTGTATGGATGGCATACGAGGGTGGACTGTGGATGCTGGTGGAGAATGATGGATGGTGAGTTGGGGACAGCTGATTGACAGCAGCATTGATGGTGGATGGACGGTGCACGGTGTAGGCCATCTGGATGCCTGGCCGGCGAATGGTGAATGGTTCACTGAATGGTTCACGGGGTGGATGGGGAGTGATGGAGGGTGGATGGGTGATGGATGGATGGACGAGGATGGTGAGTGAAAAATGAATGGATGATAATCAGGGAATGGTGGATGGAGAATGGTGCATAAATGGATACATGGCTGCTGGTAGATCATAAAGAGTAGGTGTTGGCCAGTCGCGGTGAGTCACGCCTGCAATCCCAGCAGTTTGGGAAGCTGAGGCGGGTGATCACCTGAGGTCGGGAGTTCAAGACCAGCCTGACCAACATGGAGAAACTCTGGTCTCTAATAAAAATACAAAACTAGCCGGGCATGGTGGCACATGCCTGTAATCCCAGCTACTCAGGAGGCTGAGGCAGGAGAATCAGTTGAACCTGGAAGGTGGAGAATGTGGTGAGCTGAGATTGCACCATTGCACTTCAGCCTGGGCAACAAGAGTGAAACTCTGTCTCTAAAAAAAAAAAAGAGTGAGTGTTAAATGGTGGATGTTTGCTGAGTGATGAATGCTGAATGGATGGTGAATAGGTAGATGGTAGATGGATAGATGGTGGATGATGTTTGCATAAATGGTGAACTGTAGATGGATACATGGTGGATAGTGGACAATGTGTGGATGATGGATGGTGGAGGGAAATGGTAAATTGATGGGTAATGAATGGTAAATAGATAAGTGATAAATGGTGGATGATGGTTGGTGGATGACTGATAGTAGACAATTGAATGGTGATGAGTAGATGGTGAATACTGAATGGATAGTGGTAGACGGTAGATGGTGGATGGTAAGATGAATAGTGGTTGGTGGTTGGTGGATGGTGGATGGTGGGTGGATGGTGGATGGTGAATGGTGGATGTGAATAGTGATGGATGGGTGGTGGATGAATGGATGGATGAATGGTGGATGGTGGATTGTGGATAAGTGGATGGTGGATGGTAGACAATGGATGAGGGATGATAGATGAATGGTGGATAGTGAATGAGTGGATGGCGAATGGGTGAATAAATGGACATATGGATGGATGAATAGATGGTGGATGCTGGATGAGCATATATTGGATGTTGGATGGGTGGATGGATGGATGGATGGATGTGTGGATGGATGAATGGTGGATGATGGATGTCAGATTGTGGATAAGTGGATAGTGGATGGATGGGTGGTGGATGGTAGTGGATAAGAAATGATAGATGAATGGTGGCTGGGGAATGAGTGGGTGGTGAATGGGTGAATGGACATATGGATGGGTGGATGGATGAATGGTGGATGGCAGCTAAGTGAGTGATGGATGGATGGAGGATGGTGGATGTGTCAATGGGTGGATGGATGAATGGTGGATGGCGGCTAAGTGAATGATGGATGGATGGAGGATGGTGGATGTGTCAATGGGTGGATGGATGAATGGATGGTGGATGGCGGCTGAGTGATGGATGGATGGAGGATGGTGGATGTGTCAATGGGTGGATGGATGAATGGATGGTGGATGAGTGAACTGTGGATGATGGATGAGTGGATGGTGGGTGTGTGGATGGATAGATGGATGGATGATGGGTAGATGGATGGATGGATAGATGGATGATGGGTAGATGGATGGATGGATAGATTGATGGGTAGATGGATGGATGGATTGATGGGTAGATGGATGGATGAACGGATGGATGCTGGATGAATGGATGGTGGATGAGTGGATAATGGATGGATAAGTGGGTAGATGGGTGGATAGATGGATGTTGGATGATGGATTATAGATAGATGGAAGGTAATGGTGTATGGTAAATGGCGGATAGGTGGGTGGTGCATTATGAATGGTGGATGATGGGTGGTGGATTGAGAGAGGATAGTATTTTGTAGAAGGATGGTTGATGATCAATAGACAGATGACGGATGGTAGATGAAAGTAGATCAGTGACTGGGCACAGTGGCTCACACTTGTAATCCCAGCACTTTGGGAGGCCAAGGAGAGAGAATCACTTGAAGTCAGGAGTTCAAGACCAGCGTGGGCAACATGGTGAAACTGTCTCTACTAAAAATACAAAAATTAGCTGGGTGGAGTGGCACATGCCTGTAATCTCAACTACTCAGGAGGCTGAGGCAGAATTGCTTCAACCCAGGAGGCAGAGGTTGCAGTGAGCCAAGATTGTGCCACTGCACTCCAGCCTGGGCGACAGAACGAAACTCGATTAAAAAAAATAAAAGTAGATAGTTGATCGTGGATGGTGGATGGGTAAGTGTATGAATGGTAGATCACAGATG
This sequence comes from Cheracebus regulus, assembly GCA_963574635.1. Taxonomy (NCBI): domain Eukaryota; kingdom Metazoa; phylum Chordata; class Mammalia; order Primates; family Pitheciidae; genus Cheracebus; species Cheracebus regulus. The sequence goes on from CAUYQU010018967.1 coordinate 28,560, forward strand.
GTGAACGTTATTAGTGGATAGATGGACAGAAGAGTGATTGTGGAAGGATGGTTGGATGGTCGAGGATAGTTGAATAAAGGAGAATGGTGGAAAGGGCGGATGGTGGCAAAATGAGTCATGGTTGTGTAAGTGGATGGTTAATAGGTGAAAGAGAAACTGTAGCTGTTGAATGGATGTACATGTGTGGACAGTTTGTTGCAATGGATGGTGGGTGAGATGGTGAATAGATGGAGATGGATGGTGGACAAGACCAAATGGTGGAGTGATGGATAATGGTGAATAGATTTTAGATGACATGTGAATGGACAGTAGGTAGACAGTAGGTAGCTGGATGAGAGCACAGGAGTTCTTGGATATAAGTAAATGGGTGGATGAACAGAGCATGGTGGATGGATTGTGAGTGAATATGGGCTAGGTGATGGATAAATGATTGATAGGGTTGGAAGGATGGGTCTGCAGTGGATGCTTGGATCTCTGCAGCATGCACGCTGGAATGGCTGGGGGGTGAGTAAGTGGAGGATGGATTTGTGGGTGGTGGGAAGCAGAGAGGTAGATGGATGAACAGCGGATAGATTGTACGTGATGTTTGTGGATGATGTCACGATTGGGATGGGTTTCTGGGAGGGAGGTGAATTGATCATTAGGGAATGACTGGTGGAGAGATGGATGCTGTGCTTTGGGGACTGGGGGACACTGGCTGTGGCTGATGGAAGTGGAGGATGGTGGATGGTACATTGGGTTCCAATGGCAGGATGGTGGATGAGTGAGAAGAGAAGGGTGGAGGGCAGAGGTGGGCGTGTAGACAGCGGACTGAGGGTGAAAGGGAAACTACTCAGTCTCCGGGACTTCTGGGGCCTTCCACTCTCCAGGCCATCCTGCTGCTTCCTGCACCCCCACCCCTCACCCGCAGACCCTGCCAGGAGCACCCTTTGCTTGGCCCGGTATTTGCTTCTTTCTTGAGTGATGTGCGACAGCCGGAGGAAGAAGCCACCGCTGGAGGGAGCTCTGCCCCCTTCTGCATCCCAGGTGGGCACCTCGCCTGGGTGTCTCTAATGCCACCAGCGTTGCCCCTTCCCCTGGAGGGATCGCCTCGATCAAGGCCCCCGCGCTCAGTGGCTCTGTGGTGCTGACCCAGCCTAGGACTGGGAGGGTTGTCCCCATGGTCCTGGAGTTGGACTGGCCCTTTGCTGGAGATTTTGGGGTCACATCTGTTTTGCCCCTTGTCTTGCCTCTCAGTGGGAAGGAGGCAGTTTGACTGGTGGAACTGTGTTGGGTTTCACCCCGAGTGTCTGGCTCTGTCCCCAAGCCCCTGCCCCCGCCATCAATGCAGACAGCCAGGTAAGGCTCAGCAAACTTCTCCCCTGCGGCTTAGGGCCACAACCAAGCCTGAAAGGGCCGAGGCTGGGGTTCCTTATCCTGCTGCCAGATGTGGACTGCACTAAGGGTGGGGCCTCAGGTGAGTCAAGGGGGCTGGATGGCCGGGACTCGGGGCAGCAGTGAAGACTCTTTGAGCACTGCTGCCGCACCTGGGCACCATTCCTAGATTGTGCTGTATGGAGAAGGGAGTGAGGCCATCTGGCTTCCTGTCAGGGGAAGCTTCCTGAAAGAGGTGGCATTAAAACGAGACAGGAAGGATGAAATCACAGCTGCAGCCAGTGTGGAGGCTGAACTGAAGGCGGCAAAAGGAGAGGGGCTGGGGCTGGTGGGGTGGGTGTTGGGATCCACCTCTCCTGCCCTGAGTGGCAGCTGGAGGCAGGTCCACCGAGCTCACACAAGGCAGCAGACAGGCACAGGGCGCTGGACAGGCCAGGGCACCAGAACCACTCACATGCAAAGCGGAGGAATGGCTGGGACCACACTGCAGGTGCCATGTGTGTACAGAAATCCCGTGACCACATGCACGGGTGCCCCAGGCCCCCAGGCACATGTGGGGACACACGCTTGCAAATGGCTTAGAACCTCAGCATAGAGTCAGAGAAATGCAAAGCTCCAAAGAGTTTCCTCCAGTAAGCGGAACCTTTCACGGCCTAACTGCGTCAGGCAAGGCTGCATCCAGGGGCTTGGTGGCTACTTCTAGAGGCTCTCAGTCTCTTGGCCCCGTCTGTCTCCGTGTGGCTGGAGGCCCTCCTGGGTTGGGATCCCTGTATGCACAGCCTTCTCCGAATGGCAGGGAAGGTGTCCTGGGAGACTGAGACCCATTGCCTCCCTACAGGCCATGGCAGTCAGGTCTCAGGGGGGTTTCTGATTCATTGCTGTCTCCAACTCTGCACCAATTACTGTAGCCCAAGGTTGCTGTGCTCTGATTGGCCACCCTGGCTCACAGCCTCCCTGGGGTGTGGCAGCAGCAGGAGTGACAGGCTTGTCTCCTGCACATGGCAGGGCCAGGGAAAAGGTGGGGTGGACCTGGGACATCAGCAAGACAGGGAAGGAGCCCGCAAAGGCCTTGACACAGGAAGAGGAAGGAGGCTTCGAGGAAGCCAGGAAGACCAAGTAGAGTGGCTCATGCCTGTGGCCTCGGTGCCCCAGAGGCTGAGGGGAGGGTTGCCTGAGCCGGAGGCTGAAGCTGCAGTGAACTAGGATCATTCCAGCCTGGGCAACAGAGCAAGGCTTCATGTATTTTTTTTTTTTTAAGGAAGGCGGCCAGGCACAATGGCTTACACCTGTAATCCCAGCACTTTGGGAGGCCAAGGCAGGCAGATTACCTGAGGTCAGGAGTTCGAGACCAGCTTGGCCAACATAGTGAAACCCTGCCTCTACTAAAAACACAAAAATTTGCTGGGCATGGTGGTGGGCGTCTGTAATCCCAGCTACTTGGGAGACTGAGGCAGAATTGTTCGAACCCAAGAGGCGAAGGTTATAGTGAGCCTAGCTTGCACCACAGCACTCCTGCCTGGGCGGCCGATGGAAATCCATCTCAAAAGAAAAGGAAGGCAAGAGGCGGGAGGGGAGGGAGGAGCGTGTAAGCGAGGCTGGGGCTTTGCTAAGAGCAGCTGTTGCTGGGGGTGGGTTGGATACAACTCAGAGGGACGCCCAGGAGGGTATGGGCCAGGGGTCTCCACCTAGCTTGGATGGGGCTGGGCCGGTTGCCTGTCAGCTGGGGTGGGGGACAAGCAGTCCCCCCCGGTGGCATCCAGCAGCGGTCAGACCAGCCCTGAGCCCTGTTGAGGAAGCAAATGCTCTGTGAGGCTACGTAATTCACTTCGCCTCCATTCCATGCGTCACCTGCAGAGCGAGGGTGGCAGTGCCTGTCTCACAGGGCACAGGGGCCCAGTGCCCTTTAGGCTGCAGCTTGGCCAGTGTGGGGAGGGGAGGGGAGCAGGAGCACCAGGAGGCGAGGCCTTAGCCCCAGAGGCCCTGTGGGTCCCTCCTCCATCCATGGACAGTGGGCAGAGGAGATCAGGGTGTGGGGAGCTGAGGGTTTCGGGAGCACCAGCTGGGAAGCTGCCCCCGAGCGTCTTACCTCAACCTCACCCCAGATGGGGAGGGCTCTGCAAGACCCGGACCAGGCAACAGCCCCTGTCCGGCCCCCGCCTCCACTCCTCCTTCCGCACGGAGGTGAATCTGCCCCTGCCCCTGAGCTGTGCGGAGGGGAAGGTTGTCAGGTATTTTCGGGCCACCCCGCTGGAGGTCAGGGTCACTAAACTGGTCTCGAAACCCTTACTGTCCCTCCTTGGGCAGGGTCCCTGCAAAGCTGGCTAGACCAGGACGTGAGCGGATGTGACTGGGCTGTGTATGTGGAGCCCGAGCATGGCGGGCAGAGAGCAGTCACCCGGCATGAGGTGACATCGCAGCAACATCCCAGCGGGAGCGATGCCATGCAGGCCGCCCGACATGCAGCCTGGCCCACGGGAGCAGAGGGATGGCTGGGACTGCACTGCAGGTGCCACCTGTGCACAGGCCCATGACCACATGCACAGGTGCCCCCAGCCCCTAGGCACACAGGGGACACACGCTTACAAATGGCTCAGAACCTCAGGGAGTCGAACTGCAGACCCCCAAGTGCCACAGGGATCAGGGAGGTGGGTGGAGCCAAGGCCATGGCTGCCAGCGGTCCCCCCACCCCTTGAATGCCTGTGGGTGAGAGTCCTCAGAGCTGAATGACTGCTAGCCAGGGTGCAGGGCCTGGCCAGGGAGGGCGTAGCCACCCACCCCAAGGTCCAAGGTCCCCTGCAGGGGTGTTTCCCATGGGTGATGTCCCATCCATTCGGAGTGCTTTCCATGTGGCCCCTGGGGCCGGACACCAGTATCATCTCCCTTTGACATGAATCAGAGGTGCTTGGTATGCGCTCATGTGAGCTGCGTCCCCCTTCCTAGACCCCTCCCAGCAGGTGCCAGCCCTCTTCCTGCCCTGTTCCCAGATCTGGGCCCCTTTGGCTCCCTGGAGTCTGGGCAGGGGGTTCTGAGCTCTGCCCTTCGAGGCTGACCCTCTGGCCAGGGGTCCCTGAGGACTGAGCCCACTCGATGCTGCGGTCTGAGTGGAGGAAGTGGGTTGGGACAGCTACACACGTGCCTTCCCTTCACCTTTAACTTCTAATCAAGTCACTCCAGCACAGGACTGAGTCCCCCAAGCAGCACTGAGGCATATATATATTTTTTAATTTAAAGACGGGGTTTCACCACATTGGTCAGGCTGGTCTTTAACTCCCGACCTCAGGTGATCTGCCCGCCTTGGCCTTCAAAGTGCTTGGATTACAGGCGTGAGCCACTGCGCCCAGCCGGCACTGAGGCATTTAAAGGACATAGACCCCAGGCCTGGCCCCCAGCCTCCAAGTGGCCTGTGGCTGTAGGGTCAAGGCAGAGGCTTTAAGGATGACCTTGAAAATAAAAAAAATAATAATTAAATTAAAAGCAGAGGCAGCGTGGACACTTCTCCTGCACAGCCCTTTGGTTATTCTGGTCTTTGAAGAAGAAATTGCGGATTTTAGGGTTAGATTGTGCAACTGCTCATTTTCAGAAAACTGAAAACACTGTGGACTTCCAACTCAGAATCAGATTTCTAGGCTTCTGCCCACGTGTGGCTCTGCTGGTGTCCTGCAGGGCTTGTGAGCGGTTGGAGTGGCGCCGTCTCCTGAAGGGCAGTGTGGGCTGGGCATGCTGCCCGTTCCAGCCCAAGAGCCGAGCCCCGGGCTCCTCCCCAGGCCTCGCTTTCCTTATGGAAACGCAAGATGACCAGCCTCTCACCAAGTACCACTGCGCTTTCAGTCCAGACCCTTCCCGGGTTCGGATGCTGGGCTGGCCTCTGGGTGTGGGGGCTGCTGCGGTGCGGAGCTGGGGCCACCGAGGAGCTGCCGCCCCAGGGCTCTGGATGCGCCTCCGGATCTGCACCGCTCGCACTCCAGCGTCACTCATCTGGGCCTGAACAGAGTGGCCTCCTGAGCTGAGGGGAGGCAGCGAGGGCCACAGCCACCTTCCCTAGCCTGGACCGTGACACCCCAGGTTCCCAACTCCCTGCAAGACCTGGGCTGCCCCCTAGCAGGACAGAGCCAGGTGATGGGCTGCTGTGCACCTGAGGGCTGGATTCAGTCCCTCCATCCCCCTGGAGGTCTGGACATCAGGCTGGGGGCAGGGAGTCCCTGCCCAATGCCCTGGGGAGCAGCTCAGAAGCCCCCACTACCCCCTGCCCCCAGCTGCTCCTTGCTGCATGATCTGAGGCTGGCTCTGCTGCTGTCCCCTCCAGCGCCCTCAGCCCAGGTCAGTCCAACGGGTCTTGGGTTTGCTGCATGTCTCTCCTGTGGGACTCCTCGAAGGGTGCAAGAATCCAGGCCGGGTGTGGTGGCTCAGGCCTGTAATCCCAGCACTTTGGGAGGCCGAGGTGAGCTCAAGAGTTCGAGACCAGCCTGGGCAACGTGGCAAAACCCTGTCTCTACTAAAAATACAAAAATTAGCCCATTGAGGTGGCACGCGCCTGTGGTCAGGGAACTAAGGTGGGAGGATCACTTGAGCCTGAGAGGTTAAGGCTGCAGTGAGCTGAGATCACACCACTGCACTCCAGCCTGGGTGACAGAAAGACCGCATCTCGAAAACAAAAAAAATCCAGTTTCTGCAATCCTGCAGCCGCCCCCTCCAGTTGACACCCTCCGCCTGTCCCGTTGGCACAACGTGCTGGCTGTCCTGGCCGTCCTGGCCCCCCACCTCCCTGGCTCACACTTGCAGTCTGTGGCGACACATGCGCATGGCCTGGTCTTGCTAGGTGTCCTGGTGTCCTCAAGGCTGGGGCAGGACCCTGGGCTTGAGCGCCCAGGGAGATGGATGAGCACAGGCCCGCACCACAGGGGTGTGAGGACTTGGGACCCCTCAGATGGAAGGACTGGCAAGGCTGTCCTGGGGCAGCTCCCGGGAGCCAAGGTGACACAGGAGCCCTGTGGTGTGTGGGGTGGAGGCTGCCAGTCCCAGGAGGCCTCCCGCACCCCACTACTGCCACCAGCCAGGGCGCAGCATGGGAGCGTGGGCCTGCAGCGGGCAGGGCTGGTGCTGGCTGAGAAGGGATCCTCGGGCGAGACCCGAGATCCTAAGGGAGGACCCTGGGGGTTGGTCCTGGGCCCACTCCTTCCTGCTCAGTGGGCCACACGTGGGGGCCGATGGCATCTGTTCTGGATGTGACCCCCAGCAGTATCTTGAAGGATGGGGAGGGGCTGAGGAGGGCGCTGGGGTGGCTGCAGGGGACCCTGGGAGGGGCAGGACAGTGGGGGAGGGCTGAGCGACTCTCCCCACCTGATAATTCTGGGGGAGCTCGAGGGAGGTGCAGGGCTGCCTGCTACCAGGCCTGACCCAAACACCTTCCCAGAGAAATAGAAGGCAGGCCACGGTGGCAGTGGCGGCCCAGGAGCCCTAACTGTGCCACGAGCAGCTGCTGGAAGGACACTGCCCAAACCCCACAGCCACCTGCACGTGAGTGTTGGTGTCACCCCTTATTAGCCACCTTGTTTCAGAGTGGAAGGAGTTGCTATCCTTCCAGTGCACAGAGGAGGGAGCTGAGGCCGGAAGGCTCCAAAGTTCTACGAAGTGGTGGATCTGAGGCCAGCCCAGGTCCGTGGGACCAGCGTGCCCTTTCCAGCATGCCAGATGCCGGCAGGTGTCCAGGCAGGAGGTCAGAGCTCTGCCTTATCTGCTCTGGACGAAGCCACAGATTTATGAGCCTGGCCCCGGGAACTCCCTTCAGGTCAGAGGCAAAACTGAAAGCAACTTGCAGCACCCAGTGCAAACAGCGAGGGCAGGCCCCTCGCTGAGAACTACACAGTTTCAAGATGGTGACAGCGCCAGCAAGCAGGTCTTGGCCAGGCGGCTGTCCCGGGCCCAGCCACTGAGAGGACAGCCCGGGGGTCTGGCAGGAGGGAAGCCCACTCAGCCGGGGCCCAGCCTGCGAGAGACAGTGCGATCAGAAACCGAGATCCCGTAATCAGGTTTATTTTCCTCTAATAAGACAGTTTAGCATTTCCGAGTTTCGCATTCTACAGTCTTAGAAACTTTAGTTATTAGCATCAGAAACACAAAAACATTGCAAGACCTCAAAACACAAATAAATACCAAATAAAACCACACATAATATACAGTAAACAAAAATATAAAACAGTAATGCTATCAGAAAGTCAGGCATGTTGCTAGCTCACAGTAACAACATGATTATTGCTGGGGCAATAACTGACGGTCTTTTTGTTTTTTCTTAGAAGAGCAGAAAAACGGGACCCGAATCACTGGTCGCGATCACTTGGACTGCCAAGGTGTGTCCTCACATAAGCGCTTACTACAGACGCAAGTTTTAAAACAGGCAGATTAAAAATACAGGGTCGAATGAGAGATTGGCCTTCTTTGGTCTTTGTTTTTGGGGGACAGGACTGAACACAGACGCACCGCGCAGTGCCGACCCTGCGCTCCACACTTCAGACCTCCTCCTACAGGCATTTTTTATAGAAACCACTGGAGATAATGCCGGCGTGTGTGTTTTCCAATTAAGTCATGTAATTTGCTGTGGAAGGGTGTCTTACTTGTCTGAGGGGACTAAGTTGTAAAAACCAATCACCACCTAGTTACAGGAGTGTACAGCGGTCCTGGACTTCCAGCCTCTTTTTCACGGTGAGTTCACGAGACAGACTAGACACAGCGCAGCAGGAGAAATGAAATGCAGGCTCCGCTCAGCCCCCAGGGCCTCCTCACCCGCATACCAGCCGGCCGGGCGGCCACCGAGGCTCCTCACGTCTGCCCTGCAGCCCCGAGTGGGGCACGCCCGGGTCAGGTGGAAACCGCTTTTGCAACAAGCTCCCGGCCCCACCCACCAGCCCGGCTCCCTGATCCCACGAGGCCTGTGACCATCAACACCAGCCGGGGCAAGGCGGCCATCGTGACCAGGTTGCCGGCTGACACTGGCCTTGCCTGGCCTGGGCCGTGGTGGGCACTTTCTACTTGGGAGAAAACAGAGCGGCTGAGATTTGCAAACGGAAAACAGAACATGGTCATGGCTGAGAAGTGGATTTGGGTGACAGACCCTCATTCATCTCACAGACACAGAAGCAAAGGGGCTCCCAGGCTCTCCTAGCCCTCCTTCTGCAGTCTAATCAGTAAAGATCTGGACTAAAACTTAAAAACAGCATTTCACAGCTCTGCCGGAGCCTTTTTGGTGCACAGATGACCCCCAGTAGAGGGATGAGTCTGGAGGGGCTGGGGATCAAGTAAGGAGCCCACAGGGGAGGCTGCGCCCGCCCAACCCTGCAACGCCCATGGAGACAGCAGACTGCCCCCCTGCCAGGGCTGGGCACAGGGGCTATCCTCATGCCAGGCCTCCTTGTGCAGAGAAAGGAGGTGTCAGCCAAGTACTCTCTGGCCTTCCCTTGGGCTGACAAGGAATGACCCCGCTTGGGACAGAATGGTTAAGGACCTATCCAGACCCCCCTCTTTGTCCGACATCACCTCTGGCTGGGACATGGGTCCACCATGGTGACTACCACCAGCCACCATTGAGCAAAAGGGGTGCTGGAACGTGACGTTGGCATGGCCGACATCCATGGGACACGTGGCCCCTGGCCCAGGGCAACTGAGGGCCTTGGTGCAGGCTCAGGTGGTCTGGGAGGCAGCGGCTGGCCCTGGAGACTGTGCCTGCAGTGCCTCCTCACCGAGCTGGGCCACATGGGGTCAAGGGGAAGCCTCCTGCCACAGCCAGTGCAGCAGAGCCCTGGTGGGTGGCGGGCCGGCGGGGCCCTGGCCAAGGAAGTGGCCCGAGGCGCAGGAGCCCCAACACACCACACCATGGCTCCCCAGCGCCACAGGCCAAGAAGGGCATGGGGACGGGGCAGGGAAGGAGAAAGGAGGGAGAGGCAGGAGAAGCTGCCTGAGCGGAGGGCTCCCCATTCAACTAGCTGTTGTGGCGTCCAAGGGACAGAGGTGGGGTCTCTCGGCAGAGGCTGCTCTGGGAAGGAAGGGGTGACAGGCAGGGGCCGCAGCCTGGGCCACGAGGGCCCCTCTGCCCGCCTAGACAGGGAACACACATCTGTGGGTCCAGGCCTTCCCCCAGGGCCCCCGCGAGGCTTGCACTCAGCAGACAGCAGCGCCTTCTTGCCTGATGGCTCCTAGAACTGACGCAAATCCTGACCTGGCTGCCTGGCACTGGAACACGGCGAGCTGAAAATCCCGGCACACGTTGGGGCCGCGCAGGCTCCCTCCAGTCCACTGGGGCTGCCATGTCTGGTCCCAAAGTCAGGGCCCCATAGGGCCCCCACAGGCACACCCCTCACTGAGCCGCCCAACCCTGCTGGAAAGGCCCTTCTCACAGCCTGGCCCCCATATCATCACAGACACACCCCAACTTCCAGCTCTGCAGGCTCCACTGGACTAGGCCTAGAACCAGAAGATCAGGCTTCCAGGCCTGGCTGCAGCCTGCACGTGGCTCAGTGTGGTCACAAGAGCCGGACCTAGGCCAGCTACTCAGCATGCCTGGCAGCTGGCAGCAGCCCGAGCCACGGTGTCCTGGAGAAACTGCTCGATGCCGAGGCCAGGGGACAGGGGACGCTGTTTTGTTACAAAGGTGACGGGGAAGCAGACCGGCTTAATTCATGCACAGAGGACTCGGCTGGTTTCTGTAAAGTACTGAACAGTTCTGTCCCGCTGGGAGTTTGGTCACTTTTGGTAAAGCAGCAGCACCCCCAAGCACAGTGTGCACACCCCCTTCACGCTCGCTGCCAGGGCCCTGTGACGCGGGGAAGGCTGTCCACTGCCGAGGGGCCACTGGGCCTCAGCTGCAGGGAGACCACGGCCCCCAGCTGGCCCAGGCGGCGAGCGCCAAGCGAGGGTGTGCAGGAGCGGAGGGTGGAACAGCGTGAGGCCTGCCCGCCGCCGGGAGTGCGGAGTACGTGAGACGAAGACACGCTCAGAAGAGAGACCCCAATACACCCAAACATGAGGATGAAGTGTGTGACGCGGGCCGCCCCATCCTCAAGGACGCCCGAACTCGAGTTACGTCTATGGGACCCTCAGGTGGGGGCGTCTGCCTGGGAAGGGCTATTGGTGACGTCCCAGCAACACATGGTGCTGCCTCTGGGGCCACGGCCAGACTTGAATCCAGAGGGGGAGAAGACTGTTTTTACCACACCAAGATGTTGTGTATCCTACATCTAATACTGTACATTTTGTGCAGGGGAAGTTGCAGGGACGTCCCTGGTGTTAATCCCTGGTCTCAGGAAAACCACCCGAAGCCAGGTAGGGACAGGCCCAGGGGACAGGCCTGAGGTGGGGACGCCTTCGAGGGAACAGTTTCTGCAGCTTCTGCAGGAAGTCTCTCCTTTACGAGCAGTGATACGTGACTCCCGCACAGGGCAGAACCAGGGACACTCATTCCCCCAAAGCAATCCCAGGACAGCGGGGAAAGGAAAGGCAGATAAGAACAGAGCTTTGACCGCGAACAGGCGTGGCGGGCCCCTCACGGGAGTTCAGGGCACGGGGGTGCGACGGAGGGCACTTCCAGCAGGCACTGGGGCGAAGGCACACCCAGGACAGATGGCAGCACCAGAGACAGGTGGGCCACCAGGCACCCACTGAGCTGTCCCCGCGCAGCCACGGGAGAGCCGAGGCAGGCAGTCTGAAGTGCGCGGCCCAGCTGGCCAATCATGGGCGCAGCTCATGGGAGAGTGGCACAGGTGTGGCGGTTCGCACACATTGGTTTTGCCTAAGAAGCACCCGTCGCGTGTAGCACCCATCAGTGATAAGAGCACCATGAAGCGTGGTGCATAGCAGAAGGGGTGCAGGGGCGGGCTCCAGGCTTCAATCACAGTTGGACAGAGAGACAGTAAACAGTGAGCTGAGAAAATGCCGTCCAGGCAGGCGCAGGCTGGGACAATGGGCCCCGTGGCCACCCTTCCCGCCAGGGCGGGGGTCAGGAGCACTTGTCGGTCAGCCTGGGCAGGCCCCTGAGCAGCGGGCTCTGGAATGCTCAGAGGGTTCTGCTTCAGGCTGTGGGGCGCCCATGGCCCTGGTGGGGACACGGAGAGGCTTGACTTCTGTTCCACACCTGCCTCCCTCGGGTGGGACCAGGCCGTACTTGGACCAGGCGGCTCGCTCGCGGGACCTAGAGATTTGGAATCTGTGGTTATTAAGCAGCGGAGGCTCCAGAAGCCGACGGTGGAGGCCAGCCTCCCCTCAGCAGGTGCGGAGGTGTCTGAGGGCCCTTGTAGAGACAAAGATCTAGTGGTGGAGAGAAAAGTCTGGTTAAACTAGCACTTTCTAGAATTATGCTCAACGCAAACCCAGGGTGGAGAAGCAGCATGTCACATCTAAGGCACATGTACCGTACGCCACCAGCTCTACCCACAAGCTTGCTTCCGGAGGCCGCCGCCGGCACGCAGCAAGATGACGGGATGGAGAAACGTGCCGCGGCCTCCCCCAGCAGCCACCTGCCCACCCCTGACGTGGAGACCGAAGGCCGGTGCTGTCAGCAACAGAGAGCTCGTCCAAACACATGGGGCAGAAGCCAGACACCTACAGGATTTTGTTTAGAACTCCAAAGTTCAACGGATGCCCTATTTTAGGGTGAAAACAATTATAAATCTGAAAATGATGCACAGCATCCATGAGCGAGGCTCCGTTCAGAATTGTGAAGTCGTGTCATTAACTACGACAGATATTGAAGGTTTACATTTCTAACGAGAAATAACAACAGGTTGAATATTCTCTTTCCTATCACAAGTGATAACCAGTGTTTGATATTTTATATTTTCTTCCAAGAAATATCAGTCTATCAATGTTTTAAAATAAAATGTTTGCAGTAACAATTATTTGTAGAACTTTAAATTAAAAAATGATTCTGAATTTAGAGACTTTCAAAAAAAAAGACCTAGGTATACTTCAGGGTCTTCTGACAAACAAATTATTAAAACAGAGACCAGATGAGGCCTTAAAAATAGACAATATACTGTATTTGAAACAAGATTGCACTCTTGAATTTTAGAAAGAAGATATCAGAATTGCATTACTATTTCATAAATTCTCCTTTTACTTAACATGCTGACATGTCCAGCTATGCCCGTGTGTGTGTGTGTGTGTGTGTGTGTGTGTTGTGTTCAAGTTTAAGGAAGAAAATCATGTTTCTTTTGTTTAGCATATATGTTTTCCACCTTAATTAACTAGATCTTTAAAAATGAAAATGAAAACCTTCTCTGACAGCAATATTTATCTCGTTGAAGGATAAATTATTCTTCAGAGTGAAGTGTGGCTAGTCTATTAGAAAACGTGTTGGGTGTGCTCACGCGTGGCTCCTCCCGCCGGCGCGCGTCCGCCTTCTGCCGCTTCCTCCGTCCCACAAGGTCCTTTTCTGAGCGCGAGGACCTCGGTGAAGACAGACCGGTTCAAATCCCCCAGAGGAGTTGCCTTCTGCTAAATCCACCTCCCCAGCTACTCGTCAGGGATCGGGCAGATCCGAAGTATCCACTATGACTTTAATAAAAATTGTATCATCTTTAATATATGTCCCATTTTCTAGAACAGTTTGGGCCACAAAGACCGGGCAGCCAGAGGCGATATTCATCTCTCCGGTGGGCTTCTTGAAGCTGCTGCTGTTGGGGTCAGGCTTGAACGCGTCTCCCAGGTGACGCCGAGAGGACCCCTGATCCATCAACATGAGTGTCACTTTCTGCTTAAACGGCCAAGGAAGCAGGGCATCATATTCTCCACGCATGATGACAAAAAACAGCGACAAGTGCGTCCCCTTCCCCATCCCGTCCCCGTTCAGGTAGACCCTGGCACACATCTTATAGCCGAAGTAGCCAGTGTAGAAAGGCTGGCTGTAGAGGGACAGCGTCTTCCCCATGACGGCCTCCTGCTTCCGCCGCTTGTAGTCACGAATCTTCCAGATGAGCACGCCGTTGTAGCTGGCGGTCTCCAGGACCTGGAAGCGCAGGTCCATGTCGGCCAGGCGGATGTCGTGCACACTGAGCATCTGGTCGTGCCGGCTCAGCTGGGACTCCAGCAGGCCTGCCACAGGCGAGGGGGGATTTGGTGAGTAAGACAGGTGAACGTCAGAAAGGTTAGAAAAGCAAAGCCACACCAGCACTTTTCATTTTATTTATTTCTTTTTTTTTTTTGAGACAGTCTCCCTCTGTCGCCCAGGCTGGAGTACAGTGGCACAATCTCGGCTCACTGCAACCTCCGCCTCCCGGGTTCAAACGATTCTCCTGCCTCAGCCTCCCAAGCAGCTGGGATTACAGGTGCCTAACACCACACCTGGCTAATTTTTGTATTTTTCATAGAGCCAGGGTTTCACCATGTTGGCCAGGCTGGTCTCGAACTCCTGACCTCAGGTGATCCGCCTACCTCAGTCTCTCAAAGTGCTGCGATTACAGGCGTGAGCCACCGTACCTGGGCCGTTTTTTAATTTTTAAAGAGGCAAGGTCTTGCTCTGTTGCCCAGGCTGGCATTAAAATCCTGAGCTCAAGCAATCCTCCCGCCTCAGCCTCCTAAAGCACTGGGACTATAGACCACATCACCATGCCCAGTTACACCAGTGTCTGAATTAAGCAACAATATAAAAATCACTGTGGCTACCGGGGGTGACACCAGCAAAGCTGCGTAGACAGAGGTCCTGAGGCCACATCTGTCTTACCTCCCAGGGAAGAGCCCAGGTCACTGTCCCGCTTCTACCACAGCTCTCATGCCCACAGCCCTGTCTGGTTAAACACTTTACCAGGCACAGCCTGCTGGGAGGGGATGCCCCAGGTGGGTGACCTGCCTGTGTGTCACAGGACACCTCACTGCAGGGTCCAAGAAAGTGCACTACCTCTCCATTGTGGCCTCCTGGGAAGCCTGCTGGTGGGAGCCCCTGAGGGCAGGAGACCGCCATGTTATCCCCACCCCTCCCTCTGGCCTCAGTGCCCACAGGTGGCCTCTGCTCTCTCAGAGGCGAAGCTGCTCCCTTCTCTCCTCCAATCCCATCCTCTGCCTGCTTAATCCAGCCCCACACACACACCATGGTAATCCGTGTTCCTTTCTGCCATTAATCCTTTTCATGTAAATATTCATAATACTCTTTCAGGCCCCAAAGCCACAGACCCACATCTGCTTGTGGATCAGAAACATGATAGCAAAGCACAGTGGGGCTTCTGCCCGCCTCAGCCCTTAGGAGTGGGGTCTGGGGGGCATCCTGACCAGCAGGCCCCAGCCCCTGCCTGCGGCGTCTGCACTCGGGCCTGTCCTGCAGGCCCCCCTGCCTATGGCCGGTCTCTCTGAGGAAGCCTCCAAAGCTTCCCATGGCTGCAGCTGCCCCCACTCTCTACCCCACATCAGGCCTCACTCGGAGGGCACAAGCCTACGTGGGAAATGTTTCTGTCTTTGCTGGGGGACTCTCAGCAGGAAAGGCATCACAGCTCTGCGTGTTTCCCATAACTGGAAAGAACTATCCTAAGGCACAGGTACCTAACACAGCCTCATCGCACAGCCCGCTGCAGCCCGGCCCGGCCCCCGCCTTACCTGTGTTCCGAGCCACCTGCCCCGCGCTCTTGTCCACGCTCTCCAACTCGGTCACACGGTTCTGGAGGGACTCCACGCTGCTCTTCATGCTGTCTGCTTCCTCCCAGTTCTGCCGGAAGGGCCGGATCTCCTTGTCAAGCTCCTTCAGTTTCTCTGCTTGGCTGTCTATCACTCGCTTCCAAACCAAAGGTGTCAAAAAGCAAAACACAGTTAGGACTCGGAAGATGCTCTGCCGCCTCCTATCAAATACAGACGGGCTAGGAGCAGAACAGCCGCAGAGGCCCCCGCATGAGGCCCGCCACCCGTGCTCTGACTCCAGGAGGTGGGCTCTGCGTCGGCCCTCCTGGGCACTCCCCGGGAACAATTGCCTGTGCTGGCAGGGAGCACTGGAGGTGATGTGAAGCCAGATGGAAGAAGACCACCGGAGGCTCCACTACGTCCAGTCTGCTTTGTCAACAGAGAACCATCGGGAAACCTAAGTGACTGGGCAGAGATCTCCGCTGTCTGGGGCAGGGCTATGCTTCTGCCCCAGAATGACCCCAGGGTCCCAGGAGAAGACTCCTAATCCTCAGACCCCTCCCACCTGGCTGGTGGCAGGAAACAGCCCCAAGGTGGGTCCCTCAGGACCTGGGTGAAGCTCAGTGTGCCAATGCCGCAGAAGCAGGGGTCTTCCCCTACTGGCTCCTCACTCAGGGCCTTCTCCCACCGGCTCCACACTCAAGGGTCTTCCCCGCCAGCTCCACACTGACACTGCCAGTCCCAAGTGAGAGAGGCAGAAATGCAGAAACCCTGCCACGCACATGTGTCTGCCAGCAGCCAGGCCTGACTTTATGCTACTTCACTAAACTAATTCAGAAAGCCCTTTCCCCAAAGCACACAGGATGCCCCTATTTGTCACTACCTGTAGGGGTGGGAGCTGTGCTCCGCCCTGGTAGCCCAGTCTGTGTTAAGGGGTGGGGGTGTCAACCTGTCAGATGAAGCCAGGGACTTAAAGGGTTTTCACTTTGAAAAAAGATGTGCATTTTGAAATAGAGCTTGTGTGGCTAGAGTTGAATGCTCAGTGCAGCTGTGGAATGACTGAGCTGCCTCGCAAGCTGTGGGCAATATCGGGTGCTCATGGGGTGGGCCCCAGGGGCCCCCTGAATTCACTTCTCCTTTTGGAAGTCTATTTTTAAACATCTAGGTTTCAGCACCTTTGCTGGCTGTTATTAACCACGAAGAGACAAACATGACGGGTTTGGGTTACTTTTTGGGCATAAAAGCAGTGTTATTCTTTGTTCTTTCCAAGAAACCTGATGTTAGTTAACCTCTAAAAAGTAAGGATAGGCTGGGCGTGGTGGCTCATGCCTGTAATCCCAGCACCTTGGGAGGCCGAGGCAGATGGATCACAAGGTCAGGAGATTGAGACCATCCTGCCCAACATGGTGAAACCCTATCTGTACTAAAAATATAAAAAAAATTAGCTGGGCGTGGTGGCGCCTGCCTGTAGTCCCAGCTACTCGGGAGGCTGAGGCAGGAGAACTGCTTGAACCCAGGAGGTGGAGGTTGCAGTGAGCCGAGATCACACCACTGCACTACAGCCTGGGCAACAGTGCGAGACGCCATCTCAAAAAAAAAAAAAGGTAAGGATAATTTCTCTAAAGAATATTTCTTTCCACATCACTGTCCCTTTATTTTAAACAATTACACGTGGTCAGAAGGATATTTAACTAGTTCGCCAAGTCTGCTTGCTGGGGGACAATACCAGTGACAACACTGAACATCCAGATCACCCGGCTCCTCTAGTGAGCGTTGGAAGCCTCTCGCACCTCTACCTTCCAATACCATGCACTGAGCTGGCGTGGGTGATCGGGAGATGCAGGGGGAAGTTAATGAAAACCTGACCCACAGAGGTCTGAGAGAGGCCCTTTGTAACTTAGCAGATCCCGAAATGAAGCATGAGTCACAGACAGCGTGGCCCAGGACAAGCAGCACCTCACGCTGAGCTTCAGGCCCTTGAGGTTAAGAAGGGGACGGCACTGAGCCACTGCTCCCCGGGATGGAGCCACACAAGGCCACGCAAGGGCACGCCTGACCTCGAGCACGGAACGGGGAGTCTCCAGCGAGGACTCCCCAGCACAGCAGAGGCCCTGATTTGAAAACACACAACACATGTGCACTGCATGCCCAGACCACGCACAACTAAATAGAAGGCATTACCACGAGCAGCCAGGGAACACAGGCTATTTTTAAAACAGCCCCTTCATCTGTATCAATGGCACCATTTCAAAGCAGAATGCAGAGCCAACATCAAGAGTTCTCTAAAACGCAGTAAACGTGATTTCATCCTTGAAGAGCGGTCTATACTCAGCCACTGCAGTTTCTATAAAAATAAACCTCAGGCCGGGTGTGGTGGCTCACGCCTATAATCCAAGCACTTTGGAGGCCAAGGCAGGTGGATCACCTGAAGTCGGGAGTTCAAGACCAGCCTGACCAACATGGTGAAACCCAGTCTTTAAAAAATAAATAAATAAATAAACCTCAAGTGCAGGTGTGGAATTCTACAGAAAAATGACTCCGACACAGAGCTGAAGAGTGCAGACTGTACTCCATGTCAACCATCCAGATCAGAAGGTTTGCCTTTAGGGAGCATCAGCATGTGAGCCTCACGCAGCTGTGTGCCAGGGCTGCACCCACATCAGCTGCTGTGATGCCCCACGCTCAGGCCCCCAGGATCCTGGCATATAAGCCTGGCACTGTGAGAAGCCTGGCAGTCTGAGTGAGGGCTGCGCACATGGACGTCCCTGCCTTCTGTCCTGGCACATGCACCCTGCAGACCCCTTGACTGCAAGAACCAGCAGCTCATCTAGTCCACTGACACCAGAAGCCTGAGTCACGCTCGCACCTAGGCTATCTTCTTTTTTTTGACAGAGTTGCACTCTGTTGCCTAGGCTGGAGTGCAATGGCACAATCTTGGCTCACTGCAACCTCCACTTCCAGGTTTAAGCAATTCTCCTGCCTCAGCCTCCCAAGTAGCTGGGATTATAGGTGCCCGCCATCACACCTGGCTAATTTTTGTATTTTTAGTAGAGATGGGGTTTCACCATCTTGGTCAGGGTGGTCTCGAACTCCTGACTTTGTGATCCACCCACCTAGGCCTCCCAGAATGCTGGGATTATGGGTATGAGTCACTGTGTCTGGCCTAGGCTGTCTTCTTAATAAAGAAAAACAGGATTCTTAAGAAGTAAAATATTAAGAACTCATCCTTTCTGGGCATGCAAAAGCAAACACACTCTTGAATTCCACTCCTTGGCCCCCTGGCCTGCACCCCCACCACAGCCAGGCCATCGGGCCCTCTGCACTCTGACACCCACCATCACCGGGACTTTAGGGCCTACTGGAGAATCAGACAAGGAAGAAGACCCCAAGTGACATGTGCCCTCATCACCTAGGAGGTCCATAAACATGGCCAGAGGAATGCCTGGAGCTGGCCAGGAAAGGAAGCAGGAGAACAAGCGTTCGTGAGTCCCAGACATCTGAGCAGGAGCATGGAGCCTCTAACGGAGCAGTGAGCCGGTCCACTTTAGCACGGGGAGTAGGGCAAAGCTGGGAAGGTGACCGGTGGCCAATCACAGAGGTTTTCAGGGCTGCAGTAAAGATTTTGCCATAAGCCCTTCCTGGGTCAACCTGAAGGGCTCTGAGGATGAAACAGTGGGGTGCACAGCTGGGCAGGGCTGCCGTTCAAGAGGGTGGGTGGGGCCTGCAGCAGCAGAGGGATGGCTCCCACGTGCCCAGCACCTCCAGGCATCTGACGGCTTTCAATCAGCGTTTCCTGAGAATGGACAGTGCAGGATCCTCCTGGCCAAAGACGACCAACCCCACAGTGGTTCCAAAGGTAAACTGAATTTCCCCTTTCAAAAAAACCACACGTTTGGAAGGGATCACACTAAGAGGAGTTTTACACCTTTCAGGGAGGGCCTTGTCCGTGCACTCGAGGGAATCAGGCGGAGTCCCTTCCCCAAACACAAACTGCCCTCTGCCGCACCCAGCCTCCTGTGGGGAGGCCAGCGCCATCACCTCCTATTTGCCTCCTACTCGTCAGGGTCAGAGGACACTGACTGCTGCTGTCACCCCTCCATCCTCTCTTCTCCGGACTTGGCAGCTTGGCTTCCCCCTTTCTGATTTATGCTTCACTGGTTTGTTCAATCACAAAAGTGTTAAAGTAGAAATCACTGTAGAGTGATTAAACTCAATTAAAAAAGAAAATAAATGGGAATGCCTCTGACTGGAAGGGGGAGACTGAAGGGATGAACACAGAGGAAATCTCTGAGGTTGGGGATGGCACATCTAGACATCACTGCATATATCCAAAAATGAATCTCCAGTACTTGTTCATTCTTCCTTCTGTTGTGGATATTTTAGGAGGTGATTTCTCCGGCCTTTCCAGTGTCTCTCTGAGCCCCACGTCAAACACAGCAGCGATCTTGTGAAGAGCCAGAGCTGCTTGCCAGGCAGCGCAGGTGTGGGCAGGTCACAGGGTGGCCAGGGCCCTGCAGCAGTGGGCTGACCAGTTGCCTTGGCCAGTCTGATGACCGACACACCGGTGGGCCCTCAGCAAAATGCCAGGGCCTTCCAGCGGGAGGTTTGGTGTTTTAAGAAACATTGTATGTTTTTTGGCTTGATTTAATGCTAATGACTTGTGCCTTTTCTAATACCTTCTAAAGTTTTGTTGTGTTTTCTCCTTTTCTCTCTGGGTAACTACAAAGTATAATACAAATGAAATTAATTTAATAAATTCCTGTGCAATTCAAGTCATTATGACTCATCTTCCATGTCAAATATTGGAGAAAAGGCATTCTCAAAGATGCCATGACGCTGCACTATTAGAAGTATTTTCTGTTCCAAGTAATCTAGGGACACACCGTAAGTACAGGCACTTCAGTGACATGAGTGATTTTTCCACTGGTGTGTGACACACATGGGAATTACTATCACAGAAGGACACGAGTGAATGTGCAGATAGCATCTAAAACAATAATCTATCAATAAGTACCCCACAGACAGCTGTGATGACAGAAGACAGGAGGAGCGACATTTCATCAGTCCCGTGTATATAATCGCCTCTATTCAGGGTGGCAAGGGTTCACTGGTTTGCTCTTCTGGAGGTGTGTGTGGATTTCCACAGTGAAACCCAGCGGGGTGAGTGCGTGTCACCGGAGAGCTCACAGCAGGGTAGCGGGCTGCACAGCGCCTCACTGCAGGAAGTGAGACTGCACAGCAACTACTCATGAACAGTAGGAAATCTTCAATAATAATAAAAACAGCTCATTTTAAAAACACAGGCTTCACGTCTTACTTCTCCAACAGTAGACCAAAGGCATGAAGAGGGGTGGAGGCTTGCTCTCCAGGGAAAAGGCAGTGAGAAAACACCCACCTGCAGCTTCCCAGGCCGGGCCCGTGCTAGCCCCACGGCCTTTTCCGAGCCTTTACTGAGGCCAGGGAAATCAGCTGGCTTTCTGCTTGCAAAGGTCAAGGACTCAGCTCAAGCAGTTGCTGAGAAAGCCCTAATGCGGAACACAGGCAAGCTCCTCTACCCTTTGATCTGGCCAAAGTCCTAAGATTCTTACCTGTAAATGAAGGATTTTGGATTCATTATTTCGAAGCATTTCCTTTTGTCTCTCAATTTCAATTTCAAAGCTACATATCTGATTGTGCAAACTTTGTATGCTCTTATTTTTTTCTACACTTTCATTCTGCAGCAAGGAAACCTAAAAAAGAAATTCTTTAATTAATGTAACCAAAAGTGGTTTTCATATTAACAACCATGATAATAACACCAATTAAATTTTCACAATATACGCTTTCCGTTAGCTTATTGACAGAGTTTCAGAAGAAAAAACATCCCTTCACACAGAAAATGGTGGTCCTGGTACTTTTCTTTTTTTCCCTCTAGAGACAGGGTCTTGCTCTGTCCCCAGGCTGGAGTGCAGTGGTACAACCATAACTGACTGCAGCCTTGACCTCCTGGGCTCAAGTGATCCTCCCACTTCAGCCTCTTGAATACTAGGCCCAGAGGTACAGGCCACCACTGTGCCTGGTTAGGTTTTTTAAAAAAAATTTTTTGTAGAGATGGGGTCTTGCTATGTTGTCCAAGCTGGTCTCAAATTCCTGGCCAAAAGTCATCTTCCTACCTCAGCCTCGCAAAGGGTTGGGATTAGAGGTGTGAGCCACCACATCCAGCCAGTCCTAATTTAATAAAGAAACCTATAAAGTGTTTCTTAGAATCTCTTCCAGTAATTAGAGTGAGGCAAAGTGCAGCAGCTGATTGAATTTCAGAATAAATGAGGTGCTTTTTCAAGTTTTTGCTAAAACCTAAATGAATCTTTTACCAGAGTATTTTTCAACTGTAGACCAGGAAACATGGTAAGAAAGAGACACTTATCTATCACCCCACTGATACCATCGAGTGTGTGTGCATCCCTGAAAACAGCTGTCACAAAGCAGTACCTGCCCTAATTACAATGCACACTGATATTTTTTCTTTTATTCCGTTTCATTTAAGAAAATGCTCGTCCCTGGAGGACATTATGCTGAGTGAAATAAGCCAAGCACAGAAAGGCAAACACTATGCGCTCTCTTTTATACACGGGATCTAAAAAAGTCAAGCTCACAGGAGCAGGGAACGGTGGTTACTGGGGCTGGTGGAGGTGAGGGATGGGGGTGGGCTTGTGGATCTGCTGGGCAAAGGGCACAGAGCCTCAGTTAGACAGAAGGAAGGATGTTTTCAAGCCCACCGAACAGCGTGGTGACTGTAATTCATATTAACATGTGTTTCAAGACTGCTTGGGGAGCAGATTTTACACCAAGTGAGGTGATGGGTAGGTTAATTAGCTCTACTTAATTATTCTGAAGTGTGTGTGTGTGTGTGTGTATAAAAAATCAAAACATTACACTGTACCTGTAAATATATGCAATTATTCTTTGTCAATTTAAAAAATGCTGGTTACAACTTACTAAATTATTTCACATCTACCCAGGGACCACACCCTGCAGCTTGAACAGCTCTGTCAACATAATGAGAGAGCGTGAGGAGAATACAAAAAATTAGACGGGTGCTGCATCCTTGGGACCAGCCTGTTCACCCTCAACATGGAGAGGCAGAGCGGACACCTGAGGATATCCTTCCACAGGAGCACAGAGGAGCCCTGCAATCCATGCTACCCGAAGGGAGGGCCTGCTGTGTGAGCAATTCCAACCCCGCCTTTGACCTTTCTGAAATCTCTTTCTGAAAAATAATTAGCTCCCAAAGAAAAATTAACACCTGGTCTCAAAGATGAAAAGCTCAAGGGTAACACCTACAAGGCTTTCTTCCTCACAGAACTTCTACAAAGGACATCTTGACCTCCCATCTACTCTCTGTCTACCCGTCAGGGTGGCGGTCTCCATCCCAGAAGACCCTAAGCTCTGTGCCAGATCCAACGTGTGCCTCTCCAACAATGTGCACGCTAAAACCACCAATGCCTGGGGACCAACGGTCACAGAGGTGAGGGCCCGAGGGCATCTTGGCACAAAACCAGCTGTGATCAAGAGCTGACTCCTGATGCTGTCCATCTAAAGGATAACCAGCCTAAAGGTGGTTATCCTTTTCATATTTGGCACAGTTGGCCAAGTCAAGAGACACCTTTTGAAGCAATCACTATCATATTTTAAAACAAATATGTAACAAATATGTATTTACTAAGGAATATAAAACTTGCAATGTCTCATGGGCAAAATATAACTTCACTTTCCTAGGATTTTACTCAGCAAAAATCGGCTTTCCTTCCTTCCTTCCTTGCCTCACACATCCACAAACTCCTACAAGTGATCAACCTGCAGAATGCGGAGCGGGCCATAGGTAGCATCGCATGGTGTCTGTGTCCCTCTGAAAGTAACCATTCATTTCCATCTGTCAAAGACGGGACACAATTCTCAGATTCTTTATTCCCATATCTCTGCAAAAAGATGACATGGATGCCAACTCTTCTGACAAAAATCTCAGTAATGTCTCCAAAACACCATCAATAGGCCAGGTGTGGCGGCTCATACCGGTAGTCCCAGTTCTTTGGGAGGCTGAGGCAGGCAGATCACTTGAGCCCAAAGAATTGAAGACCAGCCTGGACAACATGGCAAAACCCCATCTCTACAAAAAAACACAAAAATTAGCCAAGCGTGGTGCAAACACCTACAGTCCCAGGTACTGGGGAGGCTGGGTGGCAGGATCACTTGAGCCTGGGAGGTCGAGGCTGTAGTGAGCCACGATTGTGCCACTGCCCTCCAACAAATAAAGCAGTTGAGTGTGAGCAGAAGCAACTTACAGCGATGAATACATATCATGCCACACTAAACTCAATTTCTTTCATTTTAGGACTTCCCTTATTTAAACTATTTATTTATTTTAATCAAAGAACCCAACTTCCGGGTCCTGCAGCTTACTGCTTCCACTCTTCTAGTAGGGAGATGCTGAATGCACAGGAAAGTCACTGGCAGGTGCGTTTCCAAGGGGCCAGCAGAACACCTGCCTGGGAGGTCCAAGACTCTGCGCTGAGAACATCCTTGACTCCAGCCCACCCTGGTGGGGGCGCTCTACATTTCCCCTCCATGTAAGCTTTCTTAAAATAGAAAATGGGTGTTTTTAAGTCCAGATTTTACAAAACAGTTTTTCTTTAGTTTGACTATGGATGTGAGAATCAGTCTCTTTTTTTTTTTTTTTTTTGAGATGGAGTCTCGCTCTGTCACCAGGCTGGAGTGCAGTGGTGCGATCTCGGCTCACTGCATCCTCCACCTCCGGGGTTCAAGTGATTTTCCTGCCTAGCTACCCAAGTAGCTGGGATTACAGGCACGAGTCACTGTGCAAGATCAGTCTTTTTGAACCAGCTCAAACATTCTATTTTCTAAGACAGATGAACAAAATGACCTAAGAAATTCCAACTGAATAATTCTATAGTAAGAAATAAATTCCCATTTTAAGCAAACATAAATCTCTCTGCTCTTTGTCTAGCCTTTGCTTCTGGACCTAGTGAAGGGCAGCATGCACCTTCTTGTGAGCACAATGAGCATGTGCAGAGCTGAGGCTCAGCTGGCCCAACATCAGGGCGAGGGTTCTGCTCTGATGGACAGAGTCCAGGAGAGATCAGTCCTCTGGCAACGTTGAAGAGGGCAGCGCACAGCTGCACATCCTGCACGCTCGGGGCTTCCACTGTGACTTGGCTGGAGATAGCTTAAACACATGAGGCATTCACAGAGTGAGAAACCACTGCACTGTGTGTGGGCGGGCTGCTCTGGTATGTCCTGGGGTTTCCAATGATGCAAACCATTCACTTTCAGTGGGGAAAAAAGCACAGAACGGAAAGGAAGGAGCTGAATCCCCACAGGGACTGGGCCCCAGAAGGCTGCCCGGTGACAGCACAGTCTACGACCATCCTGCTGGATTACCATGTGCTGCAGACCTGCTCAACTGCTGTGTAACTAACACAGTGTAACAAAGTCCATTCTTAAAATGAAAGGAAGAACCTTCTAAGTGAGAAACATAGCATCTATGAGAGATAAGAGGCCTTGTGATCTATAATTTTAAAAAGACAGAAATAAAAGTCCAGCTTCAAAAAGAGGGAAAAAAAGATTCTTAGGTAAATCGTCATTGAACTCAGAGCAAATTCTCTATGCTCACGGGAAGATCACCAGAATTCTGTGAATATGAGCTCTGCGTCACTGCTGCTCAGCACTGTTCTGCTCCGTGTGCATGTGCACAGGACGCCAATCCTTCCACTGCTTCTCAACCTCAGCTGCAGCATTCAAGTGAAAAACTCGCAGCCAGGCACGGTGGCTCACGCCTGTAATCCTAGTACTTTGGGAGGCTGAGGCGGGAGGATCATGAGGTCAGGCATTCGAGACCAGCCTGGCCAACATGGCGAAACCCCTTCTCTACTAAAAATACAAAAATTAGCCAGGCATGGTGGTGGGCACTGTAGTCCAGCTATCTGGGAGGATGAGGCAGAAGAATCACTTGAACCTGGGAGGCCAAGGTTGCAGTGAGCTGAGAGCATGCCACTGCACTCCAGCCTGGGCAACAGGAGCAAAACTGTCTCAAAAAAAAAAAAAGAACAGCATGGGAAAGTGAGTCTTTTTGGGAAGTGGTCCCGTCTATGTGGAGAGCAAACCAAGTTTCACAAAGTGTCAAATGACAAAATCGATTGTAATCACAGCAAATGTTTGTCTCTTGTAAAAGACACAGAACTGTAATGCATTTAGAGTGGCAGCCACCCAGGTCAGGGCTGGCGAATTTATCCTGTAAAGAGCCAAGTAGTCAGTACCTCGATCTGCAGGGTCCACACGCTCTCTCCACTCTGCTGCTGTCGAGCAAAGGAAGCCACAGGCAATACAGAGTGAGTGAGGATGGCTGCGCGCCCATACAACTTTGTTTACAAAAAACCAGCGGGGTGGGGACTGGGCACCTGATCATCTCTGTGCTGGACTGAAGCAAAAACCACCACAATGTGATTGACATTAAAAAAAGCACTTCACACTTGCTTGGCAATTAAAAAACAAAGAACAAAAATGAAACAGCTTCATTTATAAGCTCAACATCACATAGGGAACATTTTTTTTGACAGTCTCTTGATATGGTTTCTTTTATCCAAAACCCATCACTAACTATAAAGAGGTTTTGTCTTTAAACAATCTGAAGAGGTGACACAAATCCCACCGTGCAGGAAAGCGTGCAGCCCACCTTCTTCTCGAGCGAGTTGCTCCACTCCTTCAGCAGGTTGACGTGCTGCACGGCGGAGCTGGCCTCGTGGGCCTTGATCTGCTGGTTTGTCCCCTGTGAGAGCAAAGATATGAGGCGTTCAGTGAACCTCACTGCACGTCAAAGGGGAGAAAGGCTAACATATGACCCTCAAAGCAGCACTAGACACAAAGAGGGGAGATTGATTTGCGCCAAATTAACAGGGAACCTCTGCGCCTAAGGAGGGCTGTGCTGAGGGCCACCTGACCACTGTGTGCAGGGAAGGAGGCCACCAGCAGTGGCAGAGCCAGCGTCCTGCAATGCCACAGTCAGCATTTCAGGGTTATCTCCCCATCCCTCCAGCTCATCTCAAGTGGCTTCTCATCAAGGGTTGACACTTGTAGTACCAAGAAATTAAATTTTAAACTCATTCTTGATCTATTACAAACTACTTTTCTCATTAAAATATAGTATAAGTGGAAAGTGTTTAGATAACTGTAGTTGTAGTTAGGTACTGCCACAACAGTCTAGTAAACATGTAAGCAAAGTAGGATTCTAAATAGTTTACTAAAGTATTAATTTACTGGCTCAAATACACTGTATCCAAAGATGTATTGCTCCTCACCATTCTAGTATACTTAGAAAAGTTACATACAAAACAAATACAATCTACAGAGTACATAAGATGTAGACCATTTTAGAGTCAGGAATAAGCACATGAAATTGTACTTCATATATTTAAGGAAATGATTTGTATGAAAATATAATTTGTTTTGCTATTAGAAAATTAAGCCACAGAAAGCATTTTAATGATCTCCAAAACATATACTCTGTACATAGAATATTTATATATATATGTTGATATAAGTGTTGCAATATATAAACATATATATACACATACACAGAGAGAATGAATGATACTACGTACGACAGAACAGGGGAGGCTCAGTCTTGCTAGAGACTCAAGCAAAGGAAGGCACAGTCATTCTTACTCTTTGGCTGTTCTCTTCCTCAGAAAATACTAAGATGCCAATCTCTCTGTACTGACTTCATAATAATGTATTGGTGCCACATAAAATATAAAATACTTAGTTTTAAGATTAAGATACATATATTTAAATGAAAACTCGGTTCCAATTCACTAGCAATCTCAGCTGTGTTAAAAAATAAACAACAACAAAACACCAGATGCAGATTTCTCACACTACATGTGTGGCAGCAACAGAGGCGCTCTCCCCACCCTGTTCTCTGGGAGGTGTGCTCTCTAGGAGCTGTGCTCCGTTTTGAGTCTGTCCCCAGCTGGGGGTCAGAGTCAGCACAGACATGTACATCAAATGCATTTATGGATACACACGTGTGTGATCCTTACGGCTGTGTACTGACACACACGCTGTTGAAACTATGCTCAGTTTCGTAATCGCTTCTATTCAGGTAACAGCTAAAATTTCTATAACCATCTATCTGAAAACCCCACCAAATGTCAGGCCTATCTGTCGCATTACTAGCTGGTTTTGGATGCAGTATTTCTCTTAATGTATTAGCTTCCACCTTAGCACAATGTCCACCTCAAGTCTCAAAGCATCAACTGGAAAGCGAGCATCCCGCCTGCTGCACGTGGCTTTCGCCACCCATGCAACAGGGTGTTTCCATTTCATGACAAGGAATAAGGAGTCCAGAGCTTGCATGTTAAAAATGTTAATATAATAACTTTCTCTCATGGCAGAATGTCAGTGACTGGGAAGGACAAATGTCGGATACTGACCTGAAAAACGCAGCCATAGCGCTTAAAACTACAGGTGCTGGGGGCATTGACACACTCTGACAAGTGTGCACTCAACTGCAACGGGAAAGAGACGTGAGTTGTGGCACAAACGTTTGCATGAAAATGTTCAAACATATTAGGGCACAGATAGCATCTGAGCTGTACTATTAAGAATGGTGTTTATCGCTACAGGTGTGTATATATCATCTGCTGCCTGGACTTCTATGCAGTAAATATACGGTCTAGTCACGTGTATACACATATACGCAATATACAAGAATACATTTACTATAACATTTCTTAAACTTGCAGTTTCTTTAGAGCAAATTGTTCAAAATGTCATGCCATCTGTAGTGCCAGAATTTAAAAAAGAAAAAACATAAACTGAAATGCACATTTAAAGACCATAAACAAAAATTGCATGAAACACAAAAAAATAGCATTCAGAATGCAACTGGGTCACACATCTGATATACGGTACACAAAAATAAAAATATTTCCAAAGCGAGCTTACACAATGTACCATTACTTAAAATACTTGAGGTAAGTGCAAATGAGTTTTTCCTTCATCTGAAAAGACTTTTTCCCTCTGTAAGGGCCAGAAACTCAGGTACCTTTTCAAAGACCTCTATGATCAATCTAACAATGTGGTCTTAATACTGTCACCTCTAATTGATGTCAGGAAAATTAGGTGGGGCTGAGAGCAGGTAACTCATCTTGCAAGAAAAAAGTCTCTTGCTCAGCTCAAATGCTGCTGAGTTATCAAATAAATATTACTTACGATGCCCTAACAAGAGAAAAGGGAATGGAAAAGACTACATTTCAAAGACTTAGAGTCATGTGTTAGGCTAATACAAGTCAGGTATAGTTTTGTCTTTTATTTGCTTTATCACGCCCCAAGACTGAGCAGAAGTTCTGGCTTTTATTGAAGAAATCTCCATCAGGAAACTCTAGGGATAGATCTTCTTCACAGGAAACAATCAGCCTCTCTTTAGGAGGATGGGTGTTGTGGGTGCAGCAGCCGGGAACATGTCTCACTGTGTGCCAGCATGCATGTGTTCCCAAAGCTCATAGAGTGCATCCTTCTGGAGGGTGCAGCTAGGTTCTATACTTCTCAGTCCACCAGGACAAAGGCTGTCCTTTCCTCTAGGTGGATATTTAGAACAGAGGGGAAAGTGGCTCCCTGCTGTGAAAGCTAAGAAGGAGGGGCAATGCAGGAAGGGCCTCAGGGACCCACGTGGCCACTGCTAGGGCTGACCTTCAAGGACGGTTGCAGAGGCAGGGAGGCGTCATGGTGGTAAGAACCTGGCAGCCTGATGCCTTTGCTGCTCCTCGGAACCTAGACTGGCTGCCCCTGCAAGAAGCGCCCACGAGGCACATGACAAGTGACTGGCAGGGAAACGCAGCATGAAGACTGCACAGAACAACGTTAATTAAAAAATTTGGAATGTATTCTTCCAGCGTCACTACTGCAGTAACAAAGCTGAGTGGCAACGCTATTACATGCCAAGCCAGGGACACACTGGGTATGATGCATGTTATTTTTAGTGTACTACAGTAAATTCAGGGTTGGGCCTTTTCCTAAATTGGTTTTACTTTCAGTATTCTGAGTCTTAGGGAATCTGCAGGAGCTCTGGAAGAGAGGCAAGAATAATCTATAGCCCAACAGCACCTTCACTAGAAACCCAACAGAAATGCAGGTTTAACAATGTTTTCAAAAAAAGAAATTATTCCAACAGCATAGACTCTTTATACATTAACAGAGGATTGTCCAGCTGTGGCAATAATTGACAGGTATTTTTCCCTAGCTCCTCCCAGGGGCACGTTCAGGGCCCAGAGACCACTGTCATCAGGCAAGACTCTGCCCTCACCCATCGACTTCAAGGTCCTGGGAGGACACGCCTCAGGGGAGAGTGGCTTTTGGGCCCTGAGTCCCTGGCCTTAGCCCCACATGGGTCCTCTTACCCAGTCACTAACAGGCGAGGCTGGTTCTCCCTGCTACCCAATATCTAGGGGTAAAATTTCAGGCTGTTGAAAAATGCTGAGGTGAGCAGCCTCCTTACATCAGGGCACCCCACATCCAGGGAGCCCAAGGTAGCCCCAGATGACTCCCAGAACACGTTCCAGGTCGGGACAGATGCAGAAATGTTAAGAATCCTTGAAATTTTCCCAGCTGGACGTATCTTGATCAAGTGAAGTCAATGCAAAATCTACCTATCTCGAAGAAAGAGTGCCAACGGCCAGGTGAGGTGGGCGCCCTCTACGGGGGCCAACGGGCCTTTCTGGCAGCCCTAAAATGTGGGAGCGTCCTCCACCTGGCATGTGCGAGCTTTGGTTTTGAAGTGTCTCTCACTTCATTCATGTTCTTGAGATCGTCTCACAGCAACTACTATTCTATAGAATTAAAATTGCTTTAAAAAACCCCTTAAGTCACCTTTGCTTGTATCATATATAAAATATTCCCATTTTCTTAAAGCTTCACAAATCTTTCCTCTGAATTTACCACACTGTAGTGTCTTTTTGTTTGTTTTTTTGAGTCAGAGTTTCACTCTTGTTGCCTAGGCTGGAGTACAATGGTGCGATCCTGGCTCCCTGTAACCTCCGCCTCCAGGGTTCAAGTGATTCCCCTGCCTCAGCCTCCCGAGTAGCTGGGATTACAGGTACGTGCCACGAGAACTGGCTAATTTTTGTATTTTTAATAAAGACAGGGTTTCACCATGTTGGCCAGACTGGTCTCTAACTCCTGACCTCAGGTGATCCACCTGCCTCGGCCTCCCAGAGTGCTGGGATTACAGGCGTGAGCCACCACGCCCGGCCACACACTGTAGCTTTTAACTACTTGCTTCTGACTTCTAAAAAATGGCATAAGGCTTTTTGCTGTGGTTTTTGTTTTTCTGCCATACACATGACTCTCATGAACTGGGAAAATGTGAGGCTTCGGCTATGCGGGGAAGGGAGACCCAGGCACACAGCCCTGAGGACTCCACAGACTCCCAGCTGGGCCCAGCTGCCCCTACCTCGCTCCTCAGGAGAGTCTGGACGCTGCACTTGTGAGGGCAGGACACCACCACGCAGGGACAGTCCGTGTCTTCATGTTTCTAGAGAGAGAGAAGGTACTGTCAGCTTTACACACACAATCTGTCTTCCTTCATCCCACTGAGGTCCCTGGGGGCCCCCAGGAATGGCTCTGCTCACCATCTCAGCCCCTCAGTTATGGAACTCACATTATGGCTGAGTCATTACTGTCACACAGTATGAGTGTCCCAGGACATTACAGGTATCTCCACAGATCTGGTGCGATCTGACCAGTGAGGGTGACGAGCCTGAGAACAGTCACAAGGGCTTCCCCTGAATACTTATCTCCTCTGTCCAGAGCTGCTCCTGGTCCACACGGCCCCTAATGTGCAGTGCTCAGGCAGGTGTGGCCACTCACACACGCTCACAGCACAAGTGGACAGCGGAGCTGCGGACCCAGCTGGTGTCTAACTCTGCTGGTACAGAGAAGGAGGGTTTCCCTTGGCCTCTCAGTCTGGAGTCTGGAAATGATGTTTCTCAGGTATGTGGGAGTGGTGTGACTGACTATTTACATTACTAACTTAGAGCCTTAATCTAGATGATCTTTAGTCCATGGAAAATCGGGTAAGTTTTGGGTTAGACCTTCTTTGATGGCACAGACTTCACCTTTGCTGAGGCTGCATGATGGCGACTCTTAAGCCCAGTGCCGTGGGCGCCTGCTGGGCACCTGTCCACGAGCAGAGCAAGGGCAAGGACTCCCCACAAGGACATCAACTGCAGAGGCCCTGGGGAGAGACCAATGAGGCAGAGCCAGAGATGGAGCTGCGCTGAACAGTCCCTGCTGAGCAGGAAGACTGTGGCAGTGGCTTCCCCGCGGCACAGACACCTCAGCCCTCCCCATCCATCTTTTCAGGTCCTCTTTTGGCCTCCAGTTATGCTGCTGTTTCGCTGAACAAACTGGGGAGGCCTTGCTGAGAGCCGCTGTCTGACTGGGGGGTCTCAGGGCAAGGAGGGCAGCGGCCCACCCAAAGGAAGCTTGTCCTCAGAACGTGGGCACTCGTCTCCCCCGGGAGCTCGCTCTCCTCGGCATGTTTCCAAGGCCCAACTCTGCAGGCACCAACAGTGGGTCTGCGGCACAGGAGGGACACCTATAAGGTCAAGGCTGTCCTGTTCCTGGGCCTGGTCCTGAGGCCCACAGTGCCCACCGAGGGCCAGTCCATCAACATCTCAAGCTGAACAGCAGGCACTGGACGGTCCCAGCCTGACCACAGGCCTCACTCAGGGGAGATGCCGCATGGGCCAGCAGGGCGCTGGGCGCAGACTCCCACCCAGCCTAGCTGCGCTCAGAGCCACAGTCCCCGGCACCACCGTCAAGGCTTCCTTTGTCTTTCACTGGGAAACTCTGGCACAAGTGGCTTCACCTCCCTGGCCTCACACCTCATTTGTAAATGGGGTGGCTGGAGCTCACTCCCAGGGTGCTGAGGGCTGACTGAGGTCAGGGGCCTGGAGAGCCCAGCACAGGTCTGGAAACGTGGTAAGTGCTCTGTGGATGCTGAGCCTCCTCCGAACCCGCCCTCACTCCACCTCCATTCATCCGGCAGGACGCTGGCCAGTGTGCGCATCAGCTCAGGGACAGCTGGATGAAGACTGACAATCCCCACTGCGGCCAGGCAGAGGGAGACTGGCATGCCTCTGGAGAATAGGATGGGGCTTGGGGCAGGGAGGCTTAGGAAGAAGGGCATGGAGGGAAGCAGTGTGGCCAGGGAAGAGGAGACCAATCAGTATCTTTCTGTGTTTAACTTCCAACAACCCCACACCAAACTACACTCCCAGTAGCATGGGGATGCATGTTTCTACACCCTTGCCAATTCTATCGCACAATCTTTGGCAATCTGATAGTTTAAAAAATGGGGTGAGTGGGACCTGCAATTCTTTAGTAATGTGTGGTTAAGCATATATATATGAGTATATATATACATATATACACATATATGAGACGGAGTCTCACTGTCGCCCAGGTTGTAGTGCAGTGGTGTGATATCAGCTCGAGGCAACCTCCGCCTCCTTCAAGCAGTTCTCCTGCCTCAGCTTCCCAAGGAGCTGGGACTACAGGTGCATGTCACCATGCCCAGCTAATTTTTGTATTTTTAGTAGAGGCAGGGTTCACCATGTTGGCCAGGCTGGTCTCAAACTCCTGATCTCAAATGATCCATCCACCTTGGCCTCCGAAAGTGCTGGGATTACATGTGTGAGCCACCACACCCAGCCTTAAGCATATTTTTGATATTAATCGTTTCTATTTCTTGTCCTGTGAACTGCCTTTTCACAGCTTTTGGCTACTGCAGTAAGTTGAATAATGTCCCCCAAAATTCTTGTCTATCTAGAATCTCAGAATGTGATCTTATTTGGAAATAAGATTTCTGACGATGTAATCAGTTAAGATGAAGACAGCCTGGTGTCAGGCAGACCCTAAATCTAAACACTGCTTTTCTTAGAAGAGGCAAGGACATGCACTAGAAGACGGCCATGTGAACATGGGGGCAGAGGTTGGAGCGGTGCAGCCATGAGCCAAGGAAGGCCAAGGCCTGCTGGTGGCTCCGGAAACTGGGAGGGGTAGGGAAGCCTTCTTCCTGACAGTTGTCAGAGACAGCGGAGCCTTGGTTTTGCATTTCTAGACCCAGAACTGTGACGGAACAAATTTCTGTTTTTGCAAGCCATCAACTTTGTGTTACTTTGTCACAACAGCCAAAGGAAAACAACACATTCATTTAAAAAAAAAAAAACCCAAATCTTCTAATTTTTTATTTGCCTATTAATGAAATCAGTCCTATCTATGAAATTAAATGTAATTCTGATACACACAAGCATAAATGTGCACACATGTGTGAAATGAAAAGCACAGGCCAGGTGTAGTGGCTCACGCTTATAATCCCAGCACTTTGAGAGGTCGAGGCAGGTGCATCTCGAACTTTGAGGTCAGGAGTTCGAGATCAGCCTGGCCAAAATGGTAAAATCCTGTCTCTACTAAAAATACAAAAATTAGCTGGGAATGATGGCAAGCACCTGTAATTCCAGCTACTCATGAAGCTGAGCCATGAGAATTGCTTGAATCCAGGAGGCGGAGGTTGCAGTGAGCCGAGATCACACCACTGCACTCCAGCCTGAATGACAAAGTGAGACTGTCTTAAAAAAAAGAAAAGAAAAGAAAAGAAAAGCGTAACTACATAGTGAACACCCATGAAGCCAACACCCAGGTCCAAGAGCATGATGGATAATGTCCACCTACCTGTGTCAACCTCTCCCATCTTATCCTCATTCTCCCCCAGGGAGTACCCATTAAAACCACAACCCTGAATTTTGTCTTTCTGCTTCTAAAAAGGTTTCACCAAACATATATATGCCAAATGAAACACTGTTTCATTTCTTTTAAATTTTGTTAACACAGACTTCTACCATGGGAGTCTTCTGGACTTGGCTCACTATTACGCTACAGACTAATCTGCCTGTTGTGAATAACTGTAGGCCCCTAACTTTCACTACTGCATGACACACCTCCCTGTCATATAATAACACTGTAATACAATTTCCACCTGCTGATGGCTGCTCCAGCTGTTTCCAGATTTCCGCTGCTCTGGTCACACCTGACCACATTTCTTGTGTGTGTGTGTGTGTGTGTGTGTGTGTGTGTGTGTGTGGCAGTTTCTCCTATACATCCAGGGGAAGAACTGCTGGTTAACTGAATGCCTGAATGTCCAACCTAACAGGACACTGACAGTTCATTTCCAAAGTGGCCAAACCTACATAGACTTCCACAACGTATGCTCTCCCATAGGGTGAGATCTCTATCAGCCTGATCTTCACTAGTAACAGAACCGTTTAAAGAATGATAGTCCAGGATTTCTGGACTAAATCTAAAAGGTTTCCTGACACTTTAAATTATGCTGACCTACAAATCAAAAAAATGATAAAACTTGAAAATAGCTGGTATACCGTATATACCATAGTTTAAATGCAGAAGAGATTCGCATATGAACTGCAACGGTTCAGAGTTTCGATGTGTTCTCAGCACATTTTATGAACATTTGGTGTTGTGACACACCACAAGCAGGGAATGCAGGAGAATCAGAATGACCTGGGCTCTCGGCCTCCCTACCTCAGAACTGTTCTTCTTAGAAATAAACTCAATGAAGGCCTGAGGGGATGAAACTAAGGGTGCTAGAGTTGAAAAAAACAAAATATGTGGGAACCAAATCACATCACTGATTTCAGAGAGGTGAACAAAGGCAAGTCACAGAACCAGGCCTGGAGCGAAGGAAGCCAACCAGCAACGGCCCTCCCGTCATCAGGCTGAGAGGCAGGGCAGCTGTACTAGCAGGACCCCAAACCTCTCTTTCTCCTGTGTCTTTAGTTGACTAATTCAAGACCCAGATCAAATGAAAGGCAACCTCCTCACTAAAAGCTTTCTTGCCACTCAGGCTACGCTATTATAACCGGTCCTTCCTTGTTGGCATGTTATTAATGTTACAATCACAGAACTTCCCATACTAACAGGAATTAAACTGTGCATTTGGCTGTCTCTCTCATCAGACTGTAAACTGAAGGAGAGAGTGCGACTTACTCTCATGTGCATCCCGAGCAACCAGGGCAGGGTCTGGCGCCGTTTCGTGAATCCATACGCTATGCTGGTGCTTAAAACCTGACCTGTTACAGCCTCATCTGGTGTTCAGAGTCAGTTACTTATATGGTGTTTAACAGACATGCTCTACAATTCCTTCTCAAACAAAAATCAGCTGTTGGATTCTGTTCTGCAATAAAGGTAATTGATTTTGGCAAGAAGCAAAGTATAACTTCGATAGCTATGTATTTATTTATTTTAAGTTCCAGGGTACATGTGCAAGATGCGCAGGTTTGTTACACGGGTAAATGTGTGCCATGGTGGTTTGCTGCACAGATCAACCCATCACCTAGGTATTAATCCCGGCACCCATGAGCTATTCTTCCTGCTGCTCTCTCTCTCCTAATCCCACAAGGCTCTTGTGTGTTCATCCCCTCAGTGTGTCTATGTGTTTTCACGATTCAGCTCCCACTTATAAGTGAGAATATGTGGTGTTTTTCTGTTCTTGCATTAGTTTGCTAAGGATAACGTCTTCCAGCTCCACCCATGTCCCTGCAAAGGACATGATCTCCCTCCCTTTTTATTTATTTTTTTTTGAGGTCTTGATCTGTCACCCAGGCTGAAGTGCAGCGGCGTGATCTCGGCTCATTGCAACCTCCGCCTCCCACGTTCAAGCGATTCTGGTGCCTCAGCCTCTGGAGTAGCTGGGATTACAGGCATGTGCTATCACCCCCAGCTAATTTTTATGCTTTTAGTAGAGATGGAGTTTTACCATGTTGGCCAGGCTGGTGTTGAACTCCTGACCTCAGGTGATGCACCCGCCTTGGCCTCCCAAAGTGCTGGGATTACAGGTGTCAGCCACCGTGCCTAGCAGATCTTTTTCTTTTCTTTTCTTTTCTTTTTTGAGATGAAGTTTCGATCTTGTTGCCCAGGTTGGAGTGCAATGGCACAATCTCAGCTCACTGCAACCTTCGCCTCCCAGGTCCATCGATTCTCCTGCACAGCCTCCCAAGTAGCTAGGATTACAGGCATGTGCCACCATGCCTAGCTCATTTTGGTTTTTTAGTAGAGATGGGGTTTCTCATGTTGGTGAGGCTAGTATCAAACTCCTGACCTCAGGTGATCTGTCTTGGCCTCCCAAAATGCTGGGATTACAGGCATGAACCACTGCACCCAGCTGATCTCCTTCTTTTTTACGGATACATCATATTCCATGGTATATATGTATCACATTTTCTTTATCCAGTCTATTACTGATGGGCATTTAGGTTGATTCCATGTCTTTGCTATTGTGAATACTGCTTCAATGAACATACATGTGCATGTATCCTTATAATAGAATGACTTATATTCCTTTGGGTATATAGCCAGTAATAGGATTGCTGGGTCAAATGGTATTTCTGCCTCTAGATCTTTGAGGAATTGCCATACTGTCTTCCCCAATGGTTGAACTAATTTATACTCCCACCAACAGCGTAAAAGCATTCCTTTTTCTCTGTAACCTTGCCAGCACCTGTTGTTTTTTGACTTTTTAATAATCACCATTCTGACTGTCATGAGATAGCAATATATTCACATATGCCAAGCCTGAAATCTTGTTCATCAGGCATGTGTCTCATTCACTGGAATTTAACAACTGGAGGAATTATTATTTTGTTCTAGAGAAGGGGGGGTCTTGCTTTGTTGCCCAGGCTGGTCTTGAACTCCTGGCCTCAAGCAATCCTCCTGCTTTGGCCTTCCAAAGTGCTGGAATTATAGGCATGAGCCATCACACATAGCCTGGAGGAATTATTTGGACTATGACAAAACACTATTGCTATTTTCCAAAGGAAGGAGAAGGCACAGTTCTTAAAAATCCTTTTTTTTTTTTTTTTTTGAGACAGGGTCTCACTCTGTCACCTAGGCTGAATGTAGTGGTGCCATCATGGCTCACTACCAGTCTCAACCTCCCTGGCTCAAGTAATCTTCCTGCCTCCGCCTCCCAAGTAGCTAGAAATACAGGTATGCTCTACCACACTCAGCCACATTTTTACTGTTTATGGAGGCAGAGTCTTGCTGTGTTGTCCACACTGGTCTCCAGCTCCAAAGCTCAAGCAATCCTCCTGCTTCAGCCTCCCAAAGTGCTGGGCACACAGGTGTGAGCCACCACACCTAGCCTCAGAAGTTCTTAATAACTGGAAACATCTGAAGCATCATACAAGAAAAAGATCTCATGATGTAAGAGATATGGGCACAGAAAAATTACAGAAAGCATGGCAAATACAGAGATTATGAAGTATTTGCCATTAAACCCCAGGGTGAAAACTGCAATTACTTTTGCAGCAACCTAAGAGAATACATCTTATTTCATAGAGAAAAGCAAAGGAAACTCCCTACATTTTGGTCATGAGAGCTCCATGCTGGGTGCGATGGCTCTCGCCTATAAGGCTGAGGCGGGCAGATGGCTTAAGCCTAGGAGCTGGAGACCAGCCTGGGTAACATGGAGAGACTCTGTCTCTACTAAAAAATACAAAAATTAGCCAGGCATGGTAGCATGCACCTGTAGTTCCTGAGGTGGGAAGACTGCTTGAACCTGGAAGGCAGAGACTGCAGGGAGCTGAGATTATGTCACGCACTCCAGGACTGGATGAAAGAGTGAGACTCTGTCTTAAAACAAAAAACAAAAACAAAAAACACCACTCCACAGTATCTGGCAGGAACTGGATGGTGGCCGCACCCTGGCTGAGGTGGCCTGGTACTTCCCCTCAGTCACTTCATGGCCAAGCCCACCCCAGCCTCTCGGCAGCCTTGGAGAGTGTGCCCAGGCCCCCATGAGCTCTGTCCTCTATACTCGCTCCAGCCCCATGGCCCTGTGAACCACCACAGTCACCCTGGCCTGCAGCCTACATAGCTCCACTCCCTGTTCTCCCCCAAGTCCATCACCCTCCACTCACTGGGCACCCCCTCGGCAGGACACCCAGGTTCTCCACAAGCACTGGGTGCTTACCTTACCCTTACCTCATACCCAATCTGCTGGCCAATCCTACCACCCCACCCTCAGGCGCACCCCAGTACAACTGTCCCCCACCCAAGCAACACCAGGCCTTGCCCCGAGGCCCCTCTCACCTCCCCAGCTCTGGGCTGTCCAGTGCCTTTCCCTCCCCCTCTGGCTGCCCCACCGCCCTCATATCTAGCCTGTGCTCCACACAGCTCCTGAACCCCACAGCCCTGCCAGTTCCAGCTCAGGGTCCACACGCTCCCTTGCTGTCCCCTGACTGCTGCAGAGAAGCCAGTGCTAATCGTCCCTCTTCCCTGAGTCTACCTGATGTTTATTCACGGCACTGATCACTACCTGATGTTACACATTTGTTAGTATTTTTTCCCACTAGAGGAACTTCACTACTGAGTCCCCAGCTCCTGGAATGCTGCTCCACACACAGTAGGTGCCCAATAGGTGTGTGTTCAACAAATGGATAATTTTAAAAGTGTGTCCTCCACCCACAACATCTCTGCTTTCCTCTTTAATTCACATACTCACCCACATTCACACACTCAGCCCCACACTCTCTCACACACAGAAACACACAATGCAGAACTGTGCCAATATAACCCAAGTATGAGGTCTCTCTCTCCAAGATAAACAGCTGCATTTCAATGCTGTAGGATAAATTAGCCTGTTGTAAGTGATGGTTATGTCACAGAGCTGTAATAAGATCAGGCAATCTATCAACATTTTGAGGCCTTTTCCTAGGACAAGTTAAAAATTCTACCTTTTTTGAATAACTATTCATTTTCTGACACCCCAAATGACAGTCAATCAAGGCAATGGGAAATGTTAACTAAATAAATCAAAATAGGCAAAACAAATAAAGCTTAACTCTGAAATGAAGTCTGATAAAAACTGCTATTTACTCCTATCTTTTCTCTTTATTCCTGTTAGAATAGTCATTTAAAAAGCTATTCAGTGGGAAAATGATCTAAGAATTGGGCAGAAGGTGTGTGAACGGGAGAAACACCGCACCTGCAGCGTGATCATCGGAACCTGACTCTTGCAGTGGCTGCACGTGGCTTCCCGGTATTTACACGCCTTCTCCACATGGTCTCGCAGGTCTTTCCTCAAGACCTTTTCTTTGCAGTCAGCACGCACACATGGAAGTTCTTCAAACTGGCAATCATTTTTTAAATGTACCTGTAAGACAGACCACTCAAAGCTCTTAATTGGGCAAAAATCCCTCAATCTGAAATGCCAGATTCTAATCTCTATGCAATGAAACCCTAAAGAAAGGTTTCTCCTCTGCTGTCAGATCAGTTTTTCACAGCAAAGAGTAACAAATATGCCAAGAGACACTGAATTTCATATTCTATTTCGTGATTCCTCAAACTGTATTGTTGTTGAAGAATTAAGTCAACTCTGCTTCCTGGATAGATAAATGAGTATCTGCTAAGAACTTTGTTTTATTCCAGTTCAAATAATTTTCTAGGCTAAAATATGGTACTAATAAAAAAATGCAAGAAGTTATGTCAAATTTCATGGTGAAAAAGGTTTAATGGGCCTTCTAAAATTAAAATCCAACTCAGATTTTCGCTATTGTAAATAGGGTTGGGAGTGTTTGAGAACTAGTTGGCAATTCTGTCAATGATGTCATAAAAATAACTTAGGAGAGTGGTTCTCACTGCTTTCCTATTTGGCTGTGTTTCGAAAACCTACCATCAACATGGTCTTAAAGTGCCACATCCTACTGACCACTTCATCTGCTGGATATAAGAAACTCGGATTCCTTCAGGTACAAGCCTCCAGTGTCCCTGAGCTACTTACCAACAGATGTCCCAGCGTTAACTGCTCTGCACAACCTCGGCTTTCATTCCGACAGTAGATCTGAAGAGCTAGAATTTCTCTCTTGCAGCAATTATCCTTAAACACCTGAAAATGAAAGATCATTATTTTAGAGGATTAATATTTCTTAATCTCCACATGCTGCTACTTTGGACAATGCAAAACCACTTAAAAAAAAACACACAAGAGAGCAACTCTTAAGTGGACTTCAGAAGGCATTAAGGACCATCTTGATTTCTACAAGTAGAATGAAGAAGCTGCCCCTACTAAGAGACACAATTTAAACAACATTAACTGTTACCTTTCATTAGTTAAGCCAAAAGAAAATGAATTAACTTAATAATTAAAGGTCACTCTGGAGCATCTAAACATCTTCTATTAACTTTGACATAACCTCAGGACGAGGGCAGAGGAGGACTAGGTTCACAGTCAGACTCTGGGCCCTTCCGGGGAGCCAGCACTGAGCAGGTAGCCATCATGGTCTGGCTGCCACCAGAGGACAAGAGCAGAATCTGACACGACTAAATACATTTTATAGACTGCTTGCTGGAGAAATGGATAGACCACGTCAGAGACCATATGTGGGGAATCATTTGTAAAACTGTCGATTCCTTCCAAAGGTCACACTGTTAAAACTCATTTTTCACCAAAAACGCAGCATTAGCCATTAGCCTGTGGTTGAAAAAAATTCTCTTAAAACATATACTGCAGTATGAAGTTAGTCTAACAATGAAAACATTCCCTGTGAAAATGAAAACAAGGCTGGGCATGGTGGCTCAAGCCTGTAATCCCAGCACTTTGGGAGGCCAAAGCAAGAGGACTGCTTGAGCTCGGGAGTTTGAGGCCAGCCTGGGCAACCCAATGAGACCCTGTCTCTACAAAAACATTTTTAAAAAATTAGCTGGACAAGGCAGCAAGCACCTGTAGTCTCA
The DNA here is from genome assembly GCA_963574635.1 of Cheracebus regulus. Taxonomy (NCBI): domain Eukaryota; kingdom Metazoa; phylum Chordata; class Mammalia; order Primates; family Pitheciidae; genus Cheracebus; species Cheracebus regulus. The sequence goes on from CAUYQU010018967.1 coordinate 69,378, forward strand.
GCTTCTTAGGAGGCTGAGGCGGGAGGACTGCTTTAGCCTGGGAGCTCGAGGATGCAATGAGCCGTGATCACACCACTGCACTCCAGCCAGGGCGACAGTGTGAGACCTCTATCTCTTTAAAAAAAAAAAAAGAAGAAGAAAATAAAAAACTTTTCAACTTTTCTTAATTTTATTTTTCCCTTAGAAAACACAAATATTCTCACTTTTCTTTTCTTTCTTTTTTTTTTTTTTAAAGAGACACAGTTGGCCAGGAGCAGTGGCTCATCCCTATAATCCCAGCACTTTGGGACGCTGAGGCAGGCGGATCACCGACGTCAGGAGTTTGAGACAAGCCTGGTCAACATGGTGAAACCCCATCTCTACTAAAAATATTTTTTAAAAAATTAGCTGGGTGTGGTTGCAGGTGCCTGTGGTCCCAGCTACTTGGGAGGCTGAGGCAGGAGAATGGCTTGGACCCAGGAGGTGGAGGTTGCAGTGAGCTGAGATAGCACCATTGTACTCCAGGCTGGGTGACAGAGTGAGAGTGTCTCAAAAAGAGACAGGGTTTCATTGTCACCCAGGCTGGAGTGCAGTGGTGCAATCATGGCTCACTACAGTCTTAAACTCCTGGGCTCGAGCGATCTTCTCACCTCAGCCTCCTGAGTGGCCTGAACTACAGGTGCATGCCAGCAAGCCCAGGTAACTTTTTAATTTTCATTTTTGTAGAGATGGGGTCTCCATATGCTTCCCAGGATAGTCTCCAACTCCTGAGCTGAAGTGATCCACCTGACTCAGCCTCCCAAAATGCTGGGATCACAGGTGTAAGGCACCCACCCACCCCTCTCTCACTCTTTCTAACAACAGAACCTACAATATCTCAGTCCAAAGGCATGTCTAAGAAACTCCCGCCTGTTGCTCTATGAAGGTGGAATAACAGGACTGCTGAGAGAAATAGAATCAACAGCTGTTAAAAATAAACTAATCTGGAGCCAAAGCTTTTCTTTCATAAACATGACTAAATAAAAAAAAGGTCATGACTTAAGATACTAAAGTCAACAGAACTTTGGAATGGAAAAGATCTGAGACTATTTACTCCAAATGTCCATGTTTATAGATGAGGACCAGAGGCCCCCATCCCTGGATGACCTGCTGACAGGTAGACCCAGGTCACCCAGGGCCCAGACAACTCCACTCTTTCCATAAGGGTCTACAGCTTGAGTGCATCTCATTCATGATTCTTTGACAAAACTTGTCAATCTTTCTTCAGCTACTAATGTCATTAAAAAATGGGGATAATGATTCTGCATAATGAAACGGAGATACTAAAAACATGATCTTAGCCTTTGTTGTGAGCTTCTCTCTCATTCACATGTTGGGCACATGTTAACAAGGCAGCCTGGCACCACGGTACAAAGCAGACAGGAGGGGCTGTCTTCCCTCACAGGAACTAACCAAGTCTTCAGCAGTAGGAGGTAAATGTGGAGAAGGAAAGGTACAGGTGGCCAATTCCACCTCTCCACTTTCCAGAGTGGCTCTATCGGATGCCCTTGTCTCTGCCAGCAATCCTCAATTCACTGCAGTCACCTGGGTTGTCCTGACCAACAAACCCAATCTGCAAGGTGCTTTAGACAGGAAAACCCCAGAGCAAGAATTTTATTGTACAACTTAATGACCTGCATTTAAAAAATGGTTAGGTTCATTACTCAAAGTACGGAGACACATTTTTATTGACATTTTAAGCACTTTAAGAATGAATTGCTGGGTACAGCAGCTCACGCTTGTAATCCCAGCACTTTGGGAGGCTGAGGCGGGCAGATCACCTGAGGTCAGGAGTTTGACATCAGCCTAATCAACATGGTGAAAACTCCATCTCTACTAAAAATACAAAAATTAGCTGGGCATGGTGGCTTGTGCCTGTAATCCCAGCTACTTGGGAGGCTGAGGCATGAGAATCACTTGAACTTGGGGGTGGAAGTTTCAGTGAGCCAAGATTGCATCACTGCGCTCCAGCCTAGGCGACAAGAGCAAATCTCCACCTCAAAAAAGAAGAATGAATTGTTTCAAACTCCAAGTGTGCCTGGCAGGGTTTAGCAGCACATAGATGACTGTTGGTCTCCAGGAGAAGGACCAGGTCCCAGGAGAGAAGCTGGTGGCTGGCAGGTAGCCCCATCCGCTGAATGTGTAGACACACCCACAGGCTGTAGCTGAAGACAACCGCAGCGGGTGAGAAGGAGCTAATCTCACTCATGGCTAATGACTTCAAGATATCACTGGGGGCGGGAGGTGGTGGGGAGTGCAAACTCAAATGAACCCCTCAGCCTAGCATGTCTGAAGGTAAAATCTAGCATAAGAGCTGATTTGGGATAAAGACCCGTGATGACAACCACAGACAGCTCTGCCACGGACGGGCCTCTCAGCACTCTGCTCGCGTCGACCCCCTTACTTCTCACACCAGCTCCCAGCGGTCTTAGCAGGTGATATGATTATTACAGGTGAGGAGGTGAAGGAGCTCACAGAGCTCATACCGCAGGGGAGCAGCCAAGTGGATCTGAACCCACTGTCTGCCCAGGTGATCACGTGGCACAGTATCCCGCCTGGGAGGCTCTGGTATCTGCTGCCAAAACTGAGGGAACGTGTTGTGCCAGAGTGCTGAATGCAAACTATGTGAAAAGTATTACCCAGCTGAAAACGTTACAAAGTGATTTAAAAAAAAAAAAAACCAAGAATACCTTATCTTTAGCGATGCTCTCTTGACACGCAGTACATTTTGGACTTGAAGAACTGTGGAGAAACGCACATGTCTGCATTAGAGTGGAGTCCCTTTCTTGAGGGGACTCATGAGATTCCCATTTTTTAAATGGTGAGTTTTCAAAAGGAAGTTACCGAGCAGAACAGTTTAGTTCAGTCCCACTTGGAAAGCCCCCTCCACTTAATGTAAAAGTGAAATTTTATTTCAGAAACCAAAGCCAGGTGTCTGTGGAGCAGCTCTTCAGTGTGAATACCTGCTTACTCGGAAAGCCTTGCTCCTACTTTATAAAAGCAGCCAGCCCTTCTCCACAGACCATTTGCTTCACTGTCTATTGGAAGGCCAGCGGCACCTGCACAGGCAGACCAGCCTCACTCCCCTGTGGGCACCCTATACCAGGGCTCCAGCCCCTCCTGCACTGGGAGGCTTCTCCTGCGCCCACAGTGTAGTCCAGCTCTTGTGTTAGAAGACATGGTGTTCTGTGTCTCCTGTGCTGTCACAAAGCCCAAATGTCATTTTGCCCCCAAGTGGGCAAAGGTGAGTTGACTCTTTGGGATGAGTAGGTAAGACCACAGAGGAAAGCAGAGAAGGAGAAAGGGAGTAAAGGTAGGTGACAGGGCAGGGGCTGGGTGCTGGGCCCAGGCTGGGGCTTGGGGGCAGCCTGGGCTTGAGTGCTGTGGGGGGAGAAGCTGGCAACCTTCCCAGGCCAACATGCCCTGACAGCAGTGGCCAAGATCAGGGTATCCTGCAGCGACCCCCACATCCAGCACAATGCCAGAAAACACGAGGCCTGCAGGGTGAATCCAAGTGCTGTCCTGGCCGACACTATGCTGCAGTGAAGCTCCAGCCTGCCTTCATCATCTTCCAGCAGCGCTGGCACCGGTGCTCAGCAGCAAAGGGCTGCCAAGGGCTGGGTGCACGTTCCACACACGCCTGTTACGTAAGCATGCGGCCCGGGTTTCTGCTCCAGTAGGGACCCACCCAGTCCTTGAGGCTGATCCCATCCTCCCTCCTCTCTCTTCAGCACCTTGCACACCAGCACACGTGCCCTTAAATGACTGGCTTATTTCCTGGTGTGTCTCCTCCATGGAACTGTGAGCTTCCTCAATAAAATACAGCAACACATACGAGGGGCAGCAAGGCTCTGCAGACAGAGTGGAAAGACGCAGGCGGGATGGGTCAGACACACGGAGGCCTCAGTAAACTAAGATGCGGGGTCCCACGGTACCTCCCTAGCAGATTCACAAGCAGGGCCCAGGGGCTTTTACGGACTTCTTCAGGGCTTTACACCGATAGAGGCTTTATTTTAAAGAAACGAATGAAGGACAGGGTAAGGCCAAGGGCCAAGGAGGCGGCGGGTGGGGGCCGCACAGAGGCGCCTACCTCAGCAGAGCGGCCATGCAGCTCTCGCAGAAGCGGTGGCCACACTCAGTCTGCTTCGGGCTGCACAGCACCAGACGGCACTTCTCACACTTGTACTTGTCCTCCACGGCCTTCACAAACTTCTCCTTGTAACCTCCTTGCTCAGGGACAAAAACCGGCGTCCCAGCACTGCGGTCAGCATGCAGCTTCAGCGGTGGGTTGGTCTGCAGTGTGCCAGGGGAGTCCATCTTCTTACTTGACTCCATTTTAGGAAGGAGGAGTTCTGCTGGGAAAAACAGTAAAGAGTGCGCTGTCATATCCTCTCATGCCAGGAAACACACAGCTTTGGGAAAGCAAAAGCACCTGAGACGTGCTGTCTTTTGGTTTTAGGTAACACAAGAATCCTTCCAACTTTAATATGTGTTGGGAACAAAACATGATCAAATGCTTCCTTCCTTTCTATTTGACTCAAACACACAGAAACTATTGATATTACTATTCAAAGAACTTCCCAAAAGGTGTACTTAATAAATTGGGCTAGGCATAGTGGTGCACACCTGTGGTCCCAGCTCCTCGGGAGGCTGAGGTGGGAGGACCGCTGAGCCCGGGAGGCAGAGGCTGCCCTGAGCTATGACGGCACCACTGCACTCCAGCCTGAGTGCAGAGCGAGGCCGGCTCCACAAATTTTAAAAAGTTAATAATAAACAGAGTATTTTTGAGGTTTAAAAAATTACACATACTACTTTGCTGTGTGGTAACTCTGAAGTCAATGCATCATTCTGAGCTTTTGGCTGAAACAACACTGTTCTCAGCCAGTTTTCCTTTCTCACTGACTTCTGCTAGATAAGTCTCCGATGCCACAACTCAGGGTGGCCTGGTCAACCTGCTTCTGGAGCCCAGGAGCTGCTCCTTCCCAGGGAAACTCTGTGAGATGTGCCCACAGTACCCAAAGTACTCCGTTTTGACGTGCACCCTCATCTTATTAATCTACCACCACCACGACCCAGCAGGCTGAGCACAGAGCTGCGGGGTGGGCCCACTGTGGACCCACAGAGCACGCCACACCACGCTGCTCTGGTGAGGAGCGTGGCTCCCTGCGTGCACGAGGGGGCTCAGGTAGATGCCAATGTACCCAAGGGCTGTGCTGGCAGAGGGAACACCACACAGAGCGGGTCTGTCTGAGCGGGCTCTCTCCCACACCTGCTGACAAGGTACTCTGCAAGACTGGCTGCCTCCCACCTGCAGGTTCCCACCAACAGGTAAAGCAAACAGCTCCCCAAAATGAGCCACAAAGGTCCTGCCTGGCCTGCACAGCTCTGCCAAAGGAGACCTCAAGATCAAGTAAACAAAAATAACCAGGAATGTGAAGGAGCTGAATTGAGTTCCTGAAGAAACTCGAGCTTTAATAAAAATTACACTGTGCACTCATAAACACACTAATAATTTGATCAATCATACTAAATACATGCTAACACTTATCTGAAGCACAAATTAAATGTTTCCAGATGGTGGAATAAAGTCTGGCTTCTCTTGTCTTTGTTTTCTGGATACCGTGTGCAGTGGCCATTTTTATAAGGAAAAAAAAAACTTGTGAATGCTGGCCAGTGTGGAGGTCAGTGTGCACACCATGAACTTTCTTGAAAAGTTTCTGCCCAGTGCCTTACGACCTTTACGAGGCCTCTGCAGGGCAGCTCCAGCCCAGATGCCCTTCCGGTCTCAGGCTCAGCCTGCACCACTCCCCTCATGCAGCAGCCCCTGGCGGGCCCTGCACCCCCATATGCCTTGGTAAGGAAGGAGGGGCTGTGAAGGGAGGAGAGGGACCCAGTGAGCACCAGACTCAGGAGTCTCAGGGAACACCACTGCCTCGACCAGCCGCCTCACATCAGCCACCTCCGCACTACAGGATTTTTCTTGTGTGGATTTTCCCACTTCCACACCTCCTCTATCCTTTCCCATGATACGGTAACACCTCAGGTAAACAGAGGAAGTTTCTTTCAAAACTAATTCACCAGCTCCCTCAAAAATGCACTGTGTTCCTACGCTCAATTCATCTATTTTTGCTACTTAGAGAAGTAGGAGCCAAATTCCTTCCACTCCTGAGGTCCTGGGCATCCTGGGGAGGTAGCTATTGGGTGGGCGGGCAGAGCCCCTCCTTCCAAGCCCCGTTCTTGCTGCCTGCCTGAAGCTGACAGGCACATGAGCTGACAGCCTCCCAGCCCGACTTCACAGTTAGGAGAAAACAGGAATGAACGCTGGCAGCAGAGAACTTGAGAGACTGATGAACTGGCATTCCAGCCATTGGGTCAGCTTCACAAAACATTGCTGTGGCAAAGTGTGGGAAATTGCTTATTTTTGAAAACAAAAAGTTTTTAAAACGTTGATGTTAAAGTATCTGTATCGTAGGTGTCTTTTCTGTCTTTGCTTACAAACTTGCTGGTCCATTACAATGCTCACTCATCTTTCCAAGCCAAGTAGCAAGGGCACCTGCTGCTAGCCTTGCCCGCCAGGTAACAGTCTCGACCTGTGGCCCTGGCCCTGGCCACACTCCACACTGGCCTGATGTCCCTCAGATGCTCTGGGTTCCCCTAGACCCAAGCCAGGCCACTGCAGAGCCTACCTAGACACATGCAGGCCAGCCCCCCACCTTCTCCAGGAGGCCACCTTCCCACCCTCCCCTCTCTCCCAACTCCTGCGGCCCGCTCTGTGTTTTCCCGGCCCTCCTGCTGCTCAGACTGCATATAACTAAGTCTCTCCAGGGTATATCCCCTAGAACAGAGAATCAGAAATTGGCAAACTACACCCTCTGGGTAAAATCTAGCCAGCAGCCTATTTTTGTAAGAAGAATGCTTTTTAGATTTTTTTTTTTTTTTTGCAATGGATTCTTGCTCTGTTGTCAGACTGGAGTAAAGTGGCGCAATCTCAGTTCACTGCAACCTCTGCTTCCTGGGTTCAAGCGATTCCCTTGCCTCAGCCTCCCGAGTAGCTGGGACTACAGGCACCCACCACCACACCCAGCTAATTTTTTATATTTTAGTAGAGGTGGGGTTTCACCATGTTAGCCAGGATGGTCTCGATCTCCTGACCTTGTGATCTGCCCACCTTGGCCTCCCAAAGCGCTGGAATTACAGGCGTGAGCCACCACGTCCAGCCTGCTTTTTAGATTTTTAAAGTGTTATTAAGCAAAAACTAAGTGTGTATGTGGTTCACAAAGCCTAGGATATTTACTCTCTTGTCCCTAACAGAAAGAATTTACCAGTCCCTGCTCTGGACTCTACATCTAGAGAGTGCAGAGGAGTTGCTGGCGTGTAGGTTGTATGAAAGGCCAATTTTGCAAATGAGCACCAAACTGCTCTCAAAAGCAGAGGTAACAACAAACACTTCCACCAGCAGCATGAGAATTTCTGTGAATCCACTCTCACCAACACTTACAGTCATCTTCATTTCTACCAACCAAGGACAAGGGTCTTGTTGGCCATCATCCTGATTAGAAAGGTTTGGCATCTTTTCATATGCTGAGAGGTCACTTGTTTTTTCTTCTGTGAAATGCCAACTTGTGTCTCCTTGTCATTTTTTTCTTTGCGTGTGTTTTCAGGAGATGGAGTCGCGTTCTGTTGGCCAGGCTGGAGTACCGTGGTGCCATCATGGCTCACTGCAGCCTCAACCCCCTGGGCTCAAGCAATCCTCCCACCTCAGCCTCCGGAGTAGCTAGGATTACAGGCACATGCCACCAGGCCCAGCTAATTTTTTAATTTTTTCAGGAGCTAGTGTTCTCGCTACATTGCCTGGCCTGCCCTCAAACTCCTCAAACTCCTGGCCTCAAATGATCCTTCTACCTCAGCCTCCCAAAGTGCTGGGATTAGGAGCATGAACAACTGCACCTGGTGCTGTCATTTTTTTAATCGGGTTATTGTCCCTTGCAATATTTATGTGGAGAGATCCTACATCTACTTACTCTGTTAAGAGCTAATCCTTTGTTAGTTATATGTATTACAGATGTCTTTTCCCCATTTATGGCTTGACTTTGTTGTTTTAATTATTATACTTTAAATTCTGAGATAAATATATATATATAGAACGTGCAGGTTTGTTACACAGGTATACGTGTGCCATGGTGGTTTGCTGCACCCATCAACCCGTCATCTACATTACGTATTTTTCCTAATGTTATCCCTCCCCAATCCCCACCTCCCCTGCTATTCCTCCCTTAGCCTCCCACCCCCTGTCAGGCCCCAGTGTGTAATGTTCCCCTCCCTGTGTCCATGTGTTCTCATTGTTCAACTCCCACTTATGCAGTGTTTGGTGTTCTGTTCCTGTGTTAGTTTGCTGAGAATGATGGTTTCCAGTTTCATCCATGTCCCTACAAAGAACATGAATTCATTCTATTTTAGGGCTGCATAAGTATTCCATGGTGTATATGCACCACATTTTCTTTATCCAGTCTATCACTGATGGACATTTGGGTTGGTTCCAAGTCTTTGCTATTGTAAATAGTGCTGCAATAAACATACGGGTGCATGTATTTAGAAATATGGAACTGCTTCATTAATTTGCATGTCATCCTTGCACAGGGGCCATGCTAATCTTCTCTGTATTGTTCCAATTTTAGTATACATGCTGCCAAAGCGAGCACTATGGCTTGACTTTAACTTTATTTATGGTGTCTTTTAATGAAAAGAAATTTAATTGTATTAGGCTGGGCGTGGTGGCTCATGCCTATAATCCCAGCTGGGAGGCTGAGGTGGGTGGATCACCTGAGGTCAAGAGTTCGAGACCAGCCTGGCCAATATGGTGAAACCCTGTCTCTAATAAAATACAAAAATTAGTCGGGCATGGTGGCACATACCTACAGTCCCAGCTACTCGGGAGGCTGAGGCAGGAGAATTGCTTGAATACGCCTATTGTCCCAGCTACTTGGGAGGCAGAGGTTTCAGTGAGCCCAGATCGTGCCACTGCACTCCAGCCTGGGCAACAAAGTAAGACTCCATCTCAAAGAAAAAAAAATTTCTGATTAATTTGTGAGTGATGCTGGTAAAAAACGGACAATCCAATATATACAGAAAAACAGAAGGCAGCCCTAATTCTATCACAGAAGCAATGCCAAAAGGAAGTATTCTCAATGAGACTAGTAAATGAGCCACTATGTCAAATTGACAGACGTTGCTCAAGGAAAATATGCTTTCTAAACAAAAGCTGAAGAAAGAAATGACATGAACCCTGAGCAGAGCTAGCCGGCAGCCCCGTGACCTTCTGTATCAATGAGATGGCCACAGGATTGAACTGGCTCCTGGGAAAGCAGGAGACAGACGCCTCAACAGGCACCAGAACCAGTGGACAGACAAGCTCAGGTTTACTGATGGCCCTTGACTTTCCCAGTGATCAAGAGCCACCAAGAGCAGTCACTTCTGATCTGAAGTATAAGAATCCTCTAATAACCTCCTGAAGCAGCTAGGACAATAGAGGTGACGTCTTAACTCCTCGAATAAATACCTACCTGTCCTGCCTGAGCAAAGGAGGGTTTTGGATTTAGGAAAACCAACACTGCAGACACATTTCTCACAATCAACTCAGAGGTAGACAGTAACAACCATCCCTACTGCTGGGCACTAACCTGGCGGATCCTCCTCAGACCAATGCAATTGTGCGGGAGGGAAGCCACTGAGGTGAATCAGCCCCAGGTTCCCCACAACTGATGTTAACACAGAGGGCAAGAACCTCAAGGTTGCCAAGGAAACTTTTCTGTCTGTAGGACCAAGTTCTCAACAGCAGCGAGGGCAGTTTTCACTAACAGGCCCTCAACCCAACAGGTACACGACAAATATCGACAATGATAATTCACTGCATCTTTTATGATATTTATCCTTGTACGCCATCTTAAATCTCTTGTGGAATCAGGTAAGGTATACCTAAATTTGGCAAACTCAAAAGTGATCATAATTTAAAAATTTAAATTATGCCCGAAAATAATAAATTTAAATCATGACTAGTAAGTAATGTCCACAAAAATGGCTGAGTAAGGAACTCAAAGTCCTTCCTTCAATATGTGCAAGTTTTAAAACTGCCAAAAACTGTCAGAATCTACTCTTTTTAAAACTTTGGAAACTAAAAACTTTCGGCAATCGGAAGAACACTTAATCAAGAAAAACCAGCTGAATCTCAGCAAGAACAGTGAGTCCCACGGCACCTTAACCTTCTTTGGTCCCATCCTGGCTGCAGCAGTGGCCTAGAAGACAATGGGCGGCCATTCTGCTGCATGCACTCATCCCAGAGGGAGCGGAATGGGCCTCATCTGCAAAGAACTGCCATTGTTTGTTTTGATCTGTCTGTTGACTCCCTGGAAGACGGGCTCAAAGGGCTTGACTTTACCTCCTGGTGCTGAGGCATCTACTAGGGAAAGCGGGGAAAAGGTTATTGGAAACATTTACAGACAGACATATTTGCTGCTGCCTGAACCACTGGATAACAGTTGAGGCAAACAATAAATTTAACCAAAAGCTTGGGAAGAAAAGCTGAGGAGTAAGATGTTTTAGAAAATAAGGGTTTGAAAAGCTCTGACACATTCTTAGAAATCTAGAAGGCTCCACAAATGCCCAGGGCTGTACACGTTCAGGAAAGACCTGAAAAAAGCCAAGGCTTTCACCTCTGGCTGACCTTCAGGTTCTGGGCCAGCAGGCAGTGAATGCTAAGGGATAACCGTCAAATGCCTGGCTGAGTGTTGAAGGCATGCTCCAACATACACACAGACCTCATCTCAAAGGAGTGAGAGACATGTTCTGTTCTAGGTACTTAAAAAAAATCTCTGTCTAATCACGAGCTGACCACTATGCTAATGGAACAGAGAACTCAGTGGCCACACATGATAAAGAATATGTACTATACAAAATTAGCTCAGAAAAGTAACTATACAAACAATGGCTATAACAAGCAGCCAACAAACCCCGGGGGGAGAAGGAAGAATCTCATTTCGAAAGTTGCCGCAGTATAAATTCAAACTCTAGTTTTCAACACAGTGTCACAAGGGATGCAAAGCAACAAGAAAGTACGGTTTACATGCAGAAAAAAGGCAAGTAACAGAAATTGTTCAAGAGGAAGCCGAGACATTAGACATGGATAAAGATTTTAAATACGCTACTTTAAATATGTTCAAAGAACTAAAGAAAACCATGTCCAAAAATCTAAAACATCCATCAGAACAATGTCTCACTGAATACAGAATATTGATAAAGAAAAAAAATATATGTTTAAAAAAGAACCAAACAGAAATTCTGGAGTTGAAAAGCATAAAAACTGAAATGAAAAATTCAGTGCAGGGGCTCAACAGCAGAAATCAACAGACAGCAATAACAATCACAGAACTTAAAGAGAGGACAATTGAGATTATACAATGTAAGAAAAAATAATGAAGAAAATAACCTCAGAAACTAGCAGGACACCATCAATTGTACCAACATATACATCATAAGCCCTCAGAAAGAGAAAAAAAGAGACAAAAAGAATGTTTGAAGAGATAATGGTAGAAAAGTCTTGCATTTAATGAGAAACATTAATCTGCATACCCAGGAAGCTCAACAAACCCAAAGTTGGATAAATTCAAAGAGCCACACCCAGACACACTGTAGTCAAACTATAGAAAGCAGCAAGAGAAAAGTGACTCTTCAAATATAAGGATTTCTCAGTAAGATTAACAACTGATTTCTCATCTAAAGTCATGGAGGCCAAAAGGTGACAAATTAAAGGGCTGAAAGAAAAAAATTTGTCAACCAAGAATTCTTTTTTTGTTTTTGGAGATGGGCTCTTACTCTGTCACCCAGGCTGGAGTGCAGTGATGCAATCATAGCTCACTGCAGCCTCCAACTCCTGGGCTCAAGCACTCCTCCTGCCTCAGTCTCTCTGGGAGCTGGGACTATAGGCCAGCACCACCATGTCTGGCTATTTTTCAACCAAGAATTCTATACCCAGTAAAACTGTCTTTCAAAAATGAATGAGATCCTCCCCCCAAAATACTAGAAGACTCCAAGTGAGATCTATCCCAGGAATGCAAGGTTGGTTCAACATACAAAAGCCAATCAATGTAATACATATTAATAGAACAAGGTGAAAAAAACCCTACACAATCAGTTTAATTAATGTAGAAAAAGCATTTGACAAGATCCAACACCCTTTCATGATAAAAACACTCAGAATAGTAGGAACAGAAGGGAAGCTCCTCAGCAGGATAAAGGGTATCTGTGAAATCCCATATACACTGGTGAAAAACTGAAAGCTTTCCTCCTAAAAACAGGGACAAGACAAGGATACCTATTTTCATCACTACTAATCAATATTGTACTGGAAGTTCTAGCCAGAGCAATTAGACAGAAAAAAAAAAAAGTCCAAACGGAAAAGAAAGAGTAAATCTGTCTCCATTTACAGACAACATTATCCTATATATAAAAAGATCCAGAGAAACCACAAGATAAACAAGCTAAGAAATTGATTCATCAGAGTTGTAGTGTAAAGATCAACACACAAATATTAGCTGCATTTCTATACACCAGCAATAAACAAGCAAAAAAAAAGAAAAAAGAAAAGAAATTAAGAAGATAATTATATTTACAATAAAATCCAAAATAATAAACTACTCAGAAATAAATTTAACTAAGGAGGCAAAAGACTTTTTCAACAAAAACTACAAACACTGATGAAATAAATTAAGACAAAAATAAATGGCAAGACATCCCATGTAAATGGATTGGAAAACTTAATATTTTGGTAAATGCTAACTATGGCATTACCAATAATTTATAATGTTTATATCCATAAAATAAATGACATAAACATTATACTAGGTGTGTTTCTGTGAGGATATTTTGGATGAGATTAACATTTAAACTGGCAGACTGAGTAAAGCAGACTGCCATCCTCAATATGAGTGGCCCTCATCTAATTAGTTCAAGGCCAAAATAAAACAAAAAGCCTGACCCTCCCCCTGCATCAAGGCAGGTTCTTCCTGCCTGCTTATCTTCAAGCTGAGACATCAGCTTTTTTCCTGCCTTTGGACTCAAATTGAAACAATGGCTCTTCCTGGGTCTTTGGCCTGCCAGCTTTCAGACAGGAACTACTTACTCCACTGGCTTCCCCAGTTCTCAGGCCTTCAGACTTGGGCTAGCACTAGAAGTAAACCATCTGTTCTCTTGGGTCTCTAGTCCACCAACTCCTCCTGCAGATCTTGGGACATATCTACCTCCCTGTGTGAGCCAATTCCATTTAATAAATCTCTAAAACACACACACACATACACACACGTACATACAACTGGTTCAGTTTTACTGCAGTACCCTAAACATACTACCCAAAGTGATTTACAGATTCAGTGCAACCCCTATCAAATTTTCAACAGCCCTTTTATGCAGAAATAAAAAATCTGAGGCCAGGCACTGTGACTCATGCCTAGTAGTTTGAGATGTCAAGGCAGAAGGATCACTTGAGGCCAGGAGTTCAAGACCAGCATGGGCAATATAGTGAGACACTATCTCCACAACAGGAAAAATTAAACAAAAATCTGATCCTCAAATTCTTAAGGAACTGCAAGAGGCCTCAAATAGCCAAAACAATACTGAAAAAGAAGACCAATGTTTTAAGACTCCTATTTCCCTCTTTTAAAACTTACTACAAAGCTTTAGTAATCAAAACTATGTGGTACTGGCAGAACAGACATACAGACCAATGTAATAAAATTGAAAGTACAAAAGTAAACACATATATCTATGGCCAAGTGACTTTCTTTTTTTGGACAGAGTCTCGCCCTATCACCCAGGCTGGAGTGCAGTGGTACAATCTGAGTTCACTGCAACCTCTGCCTCCCAGGTTCAAGTGATTCTCGAGTCTCAGTCTCATGAGTAGCTGGGACTACAGGCACGTGCCACCGTGCCAGCTAAGTTTTTGTGTTTTTAGTAGAGATGGGGTTTCACTGTGTTAACTAGGATGGTCTCGATCTCCTGACCTTGTGATCCACCCGCCTCGGCCTCCCAAAGTGCTGGTATTACAGGCATGAGCTGCCATGCCCGGCCTGCAGTTTTTTAGTAGAGATAGGGTTTTACCATGTTGGCCAGGCTGGTCTTGAACTCCTGGCCTCAAGTGATCTGCCTGACTTAGCCTCCCAAAGTGCTGGGATTACAGGTGTGAGCTAGTAAAAGCTGCTAAGAGTTAATAGTATAACATGCTTGAGACTACTTGAAAAACAATTTTACACGCAAGGTGTGTAAGGAAAGTGAACTGCGTTTTTGGTAAAAGAAGGCATGTGAATGTGGATTTTTTTTTTTGGCCTAGATTAAAGGGACAAGGGATTGTTTTAAGTTAGGATAAAGCGGAAGGTTTACAAAAGTTGTTGAAAGTTTGTGAAATATTAATCTTGTAAAAGAAATTGTGTGTGTGAACATATTGACTAAAGTTAAAGGGAATTATTATATAGTTCTGTAAATTGAACACTGGACTAAGAGCACAATAGGTTTTTCTTAGAGCACTGGTCTGTTCTTTAACAAAAATTGGTAAAGGGTTATAAAAGGTTTATAAGAATCTTACCTTATGGTCAGACATTAAAATTAGTCAGATTTGTCTATAATGTTTTGTTAAAAATTGGGTTTAACATTAATAGTACACTAATGCAATGGTGAAATCTGGCTTATTTGGTATAAAAATCATACAGGAAACATTGTCAAATATGAAATGGTGTTTGGCTTTCTTTGACCTCTATTTACATAAATATGTTATTTGTATGTGTCCAAAGTAATGGGAAACTCCTAGAATTCTGATTTGGCTCAGTGTATGTTATTAGTAATTATAATTATTATGTAAAATTGTATGCCACAAAAGTAATCAAAATTCCTAGTCAATTGTGCCTTTAGTAGTGGCTGCCTTAAGACTTTCTGTCATCCACAGACAACTGTTGTGTTGATCTTCTTCAAAAGGTGGTTTATGGTCAGCTACAGGACTTCGACAGGTGCTCTTAGATACAGGTTTCTAACAACTTTGGAAATTGTGACATTAGAATAGAGCAAAAAAACTTTCAGGACTCTCATGGAAGAGCTGAAATGATTATGAAGTAGAATAGGAGTTAACTGCATGGACTGAACAAAAGACTGAAGTAATCTTTTTTGACTTTATGATTAAAACATTGCTAATCATTTTTGTTTTTCAGACTCAAGGAAACTTTTGAGCTACTTACAGCTTTTGACAATTGAGTAAAGTATACTTCCGTGAACAAAATCTGAAGCAATTTGTTTCTCTCTACCTGCTTTTTCCAGAATTTGGAAACTATTCATGAGCATTCTTATGGCAATATAGCTATTTGCACAAGTGCAGTAAGAATCTGTTTTCTTTTGTAACAGGACACAATTAGAGAACCTGGTTACTTTACCAAGGCTTTGACTAGATTGGTGTGCTTTCCTTTAAAGACTCAAACTTGACTTATAGAGCCAATAAAATACCTTTGGGAAAACTGGCCTCATGCCTTGTCTACACAGTTCCTGTGCAGGGTTCCTAACCTGTGGTAAGTAAAGAATGTCACTTTCTGACAGGCCCAGGAGCTCCAAGTCATCTTGAGACCTCAAGAGGAGAGGAATTTCCCAACTCACAGGTTACTTGAGGGTACAAACCCATGGCTGGGCTTGGCTTTTTAAAAAGTCTTATCTGAGGTTCCTTTTATGGAACAAAGTTCCATCAAAGTCAATTTTTAAAATGCTATGTAATGGAACCAAAAGAGAGCCCGCATAGCCAAGTCAATTCTAAGCAAAAAGAACAAAGCAGGAGGCATCACACTACCGGACTTCAAACTATACAACAAGGCCACAATAATCAAAATAGCGTGGTACTGGTACCAAAACAGAGATATAGACCAATGGAACAGAACTGAGGTCTCGGAGGCAACACCATACATCTACAACCATCTCATCTTTGACAAACCTGACAAAAACAAGCAATGGGGAAAGGAGTCCCTGTTTAATAAATGGTGTTGGGAAAACTGGCTAGCCATGTGCAGAAAACAGAAACTGGACCCCTTCCTGATACCTTACACTAAAATTAACTCCAGATGGATTAAAGACTTAAACATAAGACCTAACACCATAAAAAACCCTAGAAGAAAATCTAGGCAAAACCATTCAGGACATAGGTGTAGGCAACGACTTCATGACCAAAACACCAAAAGCATTGGCAACAAAAGCCAAAATAGACAAATGGGACCTAATCAAACTCCACAGCTTTTGCATGGCAAAAGAAACAGTCATTAGAGTGAATCGACAACCAATAGAATGGGAAAAAATTTTTGCAGTCTACCCATC
>CAUYQU010018968.1:0-28462 GCA_963574635.1 Cheracebus regulus
AGATAGCATGGGGAGAAATGCCAGATATAGGTGAAGGGGAGGAAGGCAACAAATTATACTGCCACGTGTGTACCTATGCAACAATATTGTATGTTCTTCACATGTACCCCAAAACCTAAAATGCAATAAAAAAAAAAAAAAAAGAAAGAAAAGAAAAGTAATCCTCAAGTACAAAGTCAGCTTAATGCTTCTGCAACATACAGAAAGAGTGGATAAAAGAACCTTGGATGAATGAACAAATCATGCAGGTGTAACGCACTTAGGCAGAGGTGATAGAATGAGTCAAATGTTTACTTTTGAAATGACTTTCTTCTCTAAATTATAAAAATGGGAAATAAGAAAAATACCCAAAAGCAGGTAATATTCCAAGGTATTATTTTTATATCTCTGACATATAACACTGTGTAGGAAGGTGATACAAAGCCTAGCTAGGAAGAAAAAAGGAGGATTAATTTTGCAAAGAAAGCATAATAATGGCACAGGTTTAATTTATCTCAAGCAATGTCATTCAACTAAAGCAGGAAACAATTATGATACAGAACATTGAACGTGGAGTAATCATTTTAATGACTAACCGAAAAAGCTATAATAGATTTTTTTACCCAGAAATTTAGAGTTAAATAACACCATAGTTTCCTTTGTACCACTTTTCCCAGTTCATTTCAGCACAGGAACTTGGCAATAGTCAAATTCCTTTGCCTTTAGCTACCACTCACTGAAAAAGCAACATTTCAAACCACGAAAACATTCATGTTAACACCTTCTTACAACTTAATACAAATGTAGCAATTGACTCACAACTTTTTATCAAATGTGGAAACCCAAGCTCTAGAAGGAAACTTTCAACAGCTCATCCATCATCCAACAAACCTTCAGAGAGTACAGTATTTTGTGTCAAGCAGTATGTCCGGAAATGAGCAATGGGGTTGAATATAGGGTAGAATTCTTCCCAGGATGTGCCCCTTGTAATGAAATAGATTACTAATAACACATAAAACACAGTAAAATAAGGGCCAGAAGGAAGAGAAGCTCACGAGACTGTAGGAGCTCAGAAGGACAGAGCTCACCAGTGGGTGGGTCAGAGGAGATTCCTGGATATGACAGTGCCTGGAATGAGAGAACCTGGAAACTCAGGGAAACTGAGTATCCCAAGTTCACCTGAAATGGGAAGTTAACTTATAGGGCTGTAAAGAGGTGCCTGGGAAGGTAGGCAAGGGCAAATCTTGTGGGCCTTATTTGCCAGTGCTAAGCAGCCTGGGTTTGTTTAGCAGGCAAAGGGGACTCACTAAGAGATTTTCAGTCATGGGGAAAGATTGGGGAGAATCGTGTGTAGTGTAAGATTTAAAATTTAAAGAAATCAGCCAGGAAGCAGGGAGAGAATGGACTGTAGAGGTGGGACTAAATTAGCAAAACTGGGAAGTGGCTGCTGCAGGTATCCATGTAACAGTAATCTCAAAATCAATGAGGGCATGAATTAAGACCATGTAGAGGGGTATGACATGAGGGGGGAAAATAAAAAATATTTAGGAAACAGAATCACTAGTATTTGGTGAATGATAGATGTGAGGTGTCAGTGAGGTAAAGTATTCCAAGACTCTTCTGGATTTCTAGCTTGCACTCTTAATTGGACAGTGTATCAGAATTGTTCCTCAAGACTGAATGTGACAGACTTTTTATACGTTGTAATAACAGTATCTGATGTAAATATTGGATACTGATGTAATATCAGTATGCTATTATGATGTAAATGTCAGAAATGAAAATTACTATGATTGATAGAGTCATCATGTTACATTCTACTCTGATATAATCTACTCTGTGATCTGAAAAAATAAACATTCACCCTATCACTGAGCACAACACTGTGAAGTCGATACCCTGACAACAAAGATTCATTATAGTCAGAGACAACATCTCATGGGCACCTGGTAGGAGGGTGTGAGATTCTCTGAACCCAAAGCACATCAACTACCCTCTTAGGCAGCAAGAATCCCCTGCAATCAATTAGATAGGATCTAGCCAGACTGGAGGACCCCCTTCCCAAGATCTTCATAAGCTCCAAGGGAAGCTGATTATATAACAGGGTGAAGATTAGAGCTTTAGAGAGGTCTTGACTGAGCTTCTGCCTTTCCTACTCTTACCCGGAAGAGTTATACCCTGAAGATATACCTGGGGTCCAGGATTTCACTGAGAACTGGATAGCTAGGTATGCCAATTGTATCTTCAGTGGCTCTCCACTTGCTCTCAGCACAGAATCGAAACTCCTTTGCACAGATACAATAATCTTCAAGCTAGGTGGAGCATCTACCCAAATCACAATGGTTCCCTCTTGCTGCAACTGGCCCTCCCACCCACAGGGCTATGGCAGCCATGTTTACAAGGCATGGTCTGGACTCCTCTTAACAGTTTAGTAAACCAATCATGGACCCAGGATGACCCTCTGCCAGGAATACTTGTCTCTGCAACCATCTCCTTTCTCTCAAATGCTAGATATAATGGGTCTTTAATAAATAACAGCTGGTAGAGATGCAAATAATTCATCCAATTGAAAAACATTCCTCCAGAGGTTATGGTTTTATTGCTCTATAGGATATTAACCAGTTTTATTTCTAATTTTGCAATCTATTTCAGCATTCTTTTTTTACACTGAGTATATTAACTAGTCTTTTAACATCTTCTTTAGCGCCCTGTCGGTTCCCTAATTAATGAGCTAAGTAAACCTTTGACACACACTCTTTCTATATGTTTTAAATTATACTTTGAAAAAAACAAGCTAATTTCCCATACCTCACTTTTCTCTGTGGTAGGTATAAGCCTGAGGGTAGTTCACTTGTATTACAAAAGGTTTCACCATCAAAATATGCTTACCAGTAAGAGATTTAAAAAATATTTCCATGAGAGCTGTTTCTTCTTCTGGAGATGAATGAGTCTTGTATTATCTGCAATTTCTGATTATTCCATGTCCATCACCTGTGAGGGGCACCTAACAGCCTTGGAGAGGATCAAGGTCTTTGAGAGACGTAGCTCAGCCTACCAACTACCACTTTGTAATATCTGAAGAGGCCGGTGTGGTGGCTCTCGCCTGTAATCCCAGCGCTTTGGGAGGCCAAGGCAGGTGGATCACCTGAGGTCAGGAGTTCAAGACCAGCCTGACCAACATGGTGAAACCCCATCTCTACTACATACAAAAAATTAGCCAGGCCTAGTGGTGCATGCCTGTAATCCCAGCTACTCAGGAGGCTGAGGCAGGAGAATCACTTGAACCTGTGAGGTGGAGGTTGCAGTGAGCCGAGACTGCGCCACTGAACTCCAGCCTAGGCAATAAGAGGGAAACTCCATCTCAAAAAAACCCAAAAAATCTGGAGAAAGGCTTTGGGATAAGCCCAAATTGTTCTACTTGACTTTCAGTGTTGCCCCACCTACACTGTTACCCAGATGTACCTGATGAAACTTTTTAAATTTTATTTTTATTTTTATTTTATGTGGTGAATTATGTTTATAGACTTGTGTATGTTGACCTGATGAAACTTAAGCAATGATAAAGTTACTTACGACTTGGACTCTGCTGAGCTTGCCCATCTTCTGTTAGAAAAGAGGGGAGGGGAGATAAAATAACACAAAGTTGAAGTCAGAAGTGAGGCAGCTGGTTGGCACCACCGGCCCAACCACAGTGGGGCCCAAGGGCTGAGAAAATAACTTCCCTCTCTGTAACTGGTACCTATGTTATCTATCAGCCTTGAAAATGTTGCAAAATAATGTTTTTCCTGCAGCCTGAGGACCTGCTCTGAGGCACATAGTCTACGTTTGTACAATCTAGACACAACCCTTAGAAATATCTCTGTCACTGAGTGACTTACTGCCTTTGTTTAACTTCTGTAATTCCTCCTCTTTCCCTTCCTGTGCAAGCCACATGTAAATTAGCAAATCAATGAAAGCCAACGACTGTAAGGTCAGATGTCCAGCCAATGGGCAATGACACAGTTTTACCTCTGCTCCCCCTTGGGTTGTATGTCTTTAAAAAGGGAAAAAAACTGCTTTTCGGGAGCTCTGTTTCTGGACTCGAGTCCACCAATGCTCCACAGCTAGCTGAATAAAGTCTCTTCCTTCCTCACTCCCGTGTCTGAGGGGTTCTGTCAGCAGCTCATCCTGCAACAGGCTCACCTGCAAGTGTCATGTCTTTGGGCAAGTCACCTGATTAATCTTTCTGGGTCTCAGTTTCCACATCAGTTCAACAGGGCAATATGCTCAACAGGGCAATATCATTTTCCTTAGTGTTGTTGAAAGAATTACAATTAGCCTGGCTCACTACAGATAGTCCACAAGTGTCAGCTACATAAATCTAAAACGCCTAGGCATGCTTGAATAGGACACCTGGGGCACCGGATTTAGAGGGGTGGTTTCTTTTGTTGTTTGGTTCTCTGGGAACTGGACAAGGTGGCACAGCCAAAGCCCTTCCAACTCTTAAGAATTCTTCTCCAAAGAAAATACTTTGCAAATGCCTCAGCAGAACTCAAAAATATCCACAAACTCTTACAGTAAAAAGTTGGATACCTCAGAAATCACTTCTGATCCTCCGGCGTACTACCAGGTCTGCAAGGCTTCGATTTCGGGGTGCATGACATATCCGCTTTTAGGCAAACGCCCTCCATTGTTACCCCACCTCCCGGCTCCCGGCTGGCCCTCGGGACGCAGCGACCCCTCCTCGCCAGGCTCCCCAGGGCCCCGGGCAGGGGACTCCGAGCTCCGGCAGCCGCAGAGTTCGCAGAGCTGAGGTCCGCCCGAGGGAGCGGCAGGGCCTCCAGCTCGCAGATCCTCGGAGCCAGGCCGGGAAGCATTTGTGCCCTACCCCACACGCCGCTCAGGTCCTTCCCCGGTCACCGTCCCCGCGCCCTGCGCCCTTCTTCCACTCCCGGGCGATACCCGGCCTCGCTCCGGCCCCGCCCCCGGATCTGAGCCCCGCCTCCTAACCGCCTGGAGCCCCGGCCCCGCCCACGCCCCGCCTCCGGTTCCGGTTTCAATTTCGGCCTGGCCCCGCCTCCAACCCTGGTCCCGCCCCAACCCCGGCCGTTCTCCGCCCGACCCTACCCCCGAGCCCCGACAGTCCCAGAGCCCCGGCCCCGCCCCCGAACCCCGGCCCCGCCCCCGAGCCCCGCCGCCTTTGAGCCCCGGAAGCCCAGGGTCGGGGCTAGACATGGCGAACGCGGTGTGGAGACTGGCGCAGCGTTCGTGTCGGAGGTAGGCCTGAAGCCCCGGCCGCGTGGCCCAAGGTCGCCCACAGGAGACTGCTGTCCAGGCGAAGGTCGCCGCCGATGGGAGCCCCCCTCTCTGTTCTCTTGTCTGGGTGGCAACAGAATTTTGTTTTGTTGGTTTTCCAGCGAGAGTTCGCTGGAGTGACCACCTAAGGCGCGCGCCCTCCTGCGCCGCTGGGCCCAGAGTGGTCAGGATGGACGCGTCGTGAGGTCAGGGCTGCGGCTCTCTGTCCCCAGGCCCCGAGGTCTCCTCCGGCGTCCGCGCAGCGCTCCCATCCTCCTGGGGCCAGACTCCGGGCCCTTAAGCCGCCCCCGCTGGGCACTGTGCTTCCTCCGGCGCCCGGGCCTGCACTTCGCAGCCGGGATGCTTCTGGGGTGCAAAGCGTTGCTTGCTAAAAGTGAGGTAAACGTAAGCAGTTATCACTTGTGTGGACTTACGCTTTTTGCTTTTTGGAAAACACGTATGCAATGAAGCGAAGTGGCCTTGTGCGCAGTGACTGCTAAGAAGCGCGCTCCACCTCCCTGGGATGCCGGGAACCCCGCACGCATCTGTGTATAGGGAACAAAACCGGAGCACGATGGTGGCCTTGAAGTGGTGGAATTATGAGTGATTTTCCAGACTTTCGGTATTTTCCTATATGGTCGTGTTTTTGCAATTTGTTTTTAAAACTCACGCATTATTTAAAAATAAATTTGTTTCACATTTTGTGGAAAGGCACATTTCGGCTTTCTGTGGACACTTTAAATTTTTCTTTCGTTTTCTACTTGGAATTTGGCATGTAGGTTGCAGTTTTTCCCTTTACAGAAAAGCAGTTTAATATAAAACTTACTGTTGACTGATCTTACTGAATCAATTACTAAGTCCAAGGTTTGAACGTAGAGTTCATTGTACCATTTTCGAGTGACATAATTGTGTTTGGGAGGGGTGATACATGTTAGGTTTGGGCTTTGTAACCTGTATTATTTTAATCATCTTTGATGCCATTAACTCCATTATTCAGGGTCATCGTCGTGAACATCCATTTTGCTTGTGGCCTGAGTCCTTAGAAGTTTGCTACCCCATCCCCGCTCACAGTGTGTGCTTAAAAACGTGCTGATCACCCCGCGGTGCTTGCTTCTGCCCTGCTCCCGGCTGGCTGGTTAAACATTCCCATAGAAAGGGACAAGCCTGCTGAGCCCACTTCACTGACTCCCTTCCGCTGCAGGTAGATTCCTCCCACCTGCTGAGAAGGCTGTGGCTCTGTCTGGAATGCCAGCATCTGTACATACGTCCTTTTGAACATTTCTTGTATGTTTAGCCATTCTCCCCTCCTTCCACCTGTGTATATGTTGGAACACCGGTTTTGCCAGCAAAGAGGGAAAAATTGACCTGATATTAGTTTATGGCTTGTTTAGCAGTGAGTGCAGAAGCTGTTTTAGGACTTTGGGACACTGCACTAAATTCTGTGCACTTAGCTTTTGGTCTCCTGCTGTTCACTATCTTGCATGCTCTTCATTTACTTCTTGCCTATGGCAAAATTTACATAGTCATTCCTGTTCTGGCTGCTTTTATCTTTAATTGCTTACAAATACCTCACTGGATGGTTATTTACTTTTCCTTTTATTTATTGATTTTATTTACCATTAGCTTCTGTATTGATTTCCTGTCTTGAAATCCTTACAGCCAATTATTTGCAGCCAGTTTGCTGGGGCAAGTATAAAGAAAATATTTATGGACAAACATGGGATTTTGCTACGTATGGGCTGGGAACAATTAGAAATCAGGCTGCAGAAATGTGAGGGTTGGGAACAAGTAGAAATCAGTCCGTCTCATTGTAGTCATCTGCAGGTCATTAGTTTCCCAGTAGTTCAGCTGCACATGAATAGAACAGCAATGAGAGCCAGTCAGAAGGACTTTGAAAATGCAATGAATCAGGTGAAACTCTTGAAGAAGGATCCAGGAAACGAAGTGAAGCTAAAACTCTACGCACTGTATAAGCAGGTAAATGCCTACTGTCTGACATTATTTAAAGAATGTTGGGCAAATGACTCCTTAAATAGATACACTGTGTGTTTACTAAAATACAGCCTTAATATTTTGGGTTTGTCTTGCTCCCTCTTCTCTGAAGAGTATATATGTCATTTTTTTATATTACCTTGAAATACTATTAATAAACAAAGTAACCCCTCTGTGTCATGCCAGAGTAAAAGAGACTTACAAAATATAATATTCACATTTGTAGACCTTATTTGGCTCTTGATTAGAATAAATCAATTGAAAAAGATATTTTTAAGACAATTGGGGAAGTTTTGAATAAGGACAGAGTATTAGTAAGATGCCTAGAAATCATTGTTAATGGTGTCAAGGTTACATAAATGTTGATATTTTTAAGAAATGCATACTAAGGATATAGAAGTGAAATAGCATGGATAGTGGAAGTTCTCTAAGCACAAAAAGAAAGAAAAGGATAGATGAGGCCAAGCGTGGTGGCTCACACCTGTAATTCCAGCACTTTGGGAGGCTGAGGTGGATAGATCCCTTGAGATCAGGAGTTTGATACCAGCCTGACCAACATGATGAAGCTCTGTCTCTACTAAAAATACAAAATTTAGCTGGGCATGGTGGCACGCGCCTGTAATCCCAACTACTCGGGAAGCTGAGATGGAAGAATCGCTTGAACCTCGGAGGTGGAGGTTGCAGTGAGTGATTGCGCCACTGCACTCCATCCTCGGTGACAGAGTGAGACTCTGTCTCAAAAAAAAGAAAGAAAGAAAAGGATAGATGAAGCAAGTAAGGCAATTTGATAATTGTTGAACTTGGATCATGGGTATCGGGAATTCATTATAATAGTCTACTTTGGAATGTTTGGAAATTTTTGTAACAAAATTTAGAAACTGAAGCTTTTGAGTTCCAATGCCAAAGGCTTCACTGTCATGTCTGCTTCTCTGAGCTCCTATTTTTCTGTTTTATGTTATCTATTTTTCTGTTTTATGATGGGTATGAGCTCTTTCATTTGGGTATGTATAGTAAAAAATTTAACCTTGCCCCAAAAGAGGTGTGTGGGTTTTCCCTCAGCTTCTGGGAAGTTAATCTCCAAAGCCTGATAGGAGTCTCTTTGTTTGCCTGAATTGTCTTAACGATGTTTAGGGTGGGGGCTTCAGGTTATGCAATCATGCACAGGTGATAGACCCCACAAAAACTCTGGACACTGAGACTGGATGAACTGAGCATCTCTGGTTGACAGGATTCCCTGTGTACTGTCACATCAGTTCTGGGAGAGGGGCCCTGTCCTGACTCCATGGGGAGAGGACAAGGAAACTCCACATTTGCTACTGCCCCAGACTCCATCCTGTGTGTGTGCTCCAATGACTGATTTTAATCTCTCTCCTTTCCCTTAATAAACTATTAACTGTGTGTTTAACAGCTTGCAGTGAGTTCTGGGTGTCTTTCTAGCAAATTGTTGCACCTGAGGGTGGTCCTGGGAACCCTCCAGCCTTGCAGTTGGTGTCAGCATTGAGGACAGTCAGGAGACAAGGACAAGCCCTTATCCTGTGGACTGTGTCCCCTCTAACTTATAGGCTGGCTGACTCTTGCCAGGTGATATCTCTGTCTATAGAAATTCATAGCCCCCTTTACTGCCTTTACTGCCTTTTTTATTTCTTCTTTTGTGAGACAGAGTTTCACTTTGTGGCCCAGGCTGGAGTGCAGTGGCCCCATCTCGGCTCACTGCAACCTCTGCCTCCGTGGTTCAAGCAATCCTGCCTCAGCCTCACAAGTAGCTGGGATTACAGGCGCCCACCACTACACTCAGCTAATTTTTGTATTTTTAGTAGAGACGGGGTTTCATCATATTGGTCAGGCTGGTCTCGAACTCCTGACCTCCAGTGATCCACCAGTCTTGGCCTCCCAAAGTGCTGGGATTACAGGTGTGAGCCACCGCGCCCAGCCTGTTTTTCAAAGACTTTCTTCTTTCCTCTTTAAGCCAACTGTATTATAAAATTTTAAACATTTTAAGTGGAATTTTAAATTGCTCTTTCTGAGAAGTAGCTGAATGGGATATTTTTCCATCTCAAAACACCCACTCCACCTAGCCTCAAAAATAAAATTTAATTGCTTTTTCTTTTACTAATGTGTTCTTCAGTCAAGTTTCCTAAGGACCAGTGGCTCTGACAGCCCCCACCCTTGCTGAGACCTCAGCTACAGTTTTGTTGCCCAGGTACCAAAAGTACACAATGAATTAGTGGTATTTTTTTGTACCTTCAGATGGGCTTTTGGAATATGCTGTGCATTTCCAAATATTTGTTGACTACTTCCCTTTAAAGATTGTTTGCTTGAATATTTTGATTGTGGAAAATATGATTACCAGTATAAAACTAATGAACCATTAGATTTTTTTAGAAAGTACTGCCCCAAACCTTTGTCTTGCATTATTTTCATAGATAGGCAGTTATAATTTATTTCCAGTCTTTTTTCTGTTGTTTGTGCATTTTCACCAACAACATCAGAGACTAGAGGGGAAAATGCAGATCAATTTACGTACCCTGAGAAAGGAAAGGATTTGGGGGAGACATTCATGTGCCTATGGATTTTAGGGATCTTGAATATTTAGGGCTCCAGTTTACATGGACATTTGACCATTAATTTCCCCTTTCCTTTTCACAGGCCACTGAAGGACCTTGTACTATGCCCAAACCAGGTGTATTTGACTTGATCAACAAGGCCAAATGGGATGCGTGGAATACCCTTGGCAGCCTGCCAAAGGTGAATTTACTAATTACTCTGCTTTTATTTGCTGTATTTCTAAAGAAGTTTGGTGCTTCTCAGTAAGCCATTATAAATGGAGCCTTCGAAGTCTTGATGTGCTTCTATTCTTCATTGCAAGGTGCTATTTATTAGTATACTAACTTTCTCAGAGTGCTTATTCATTGACCATGGGCTAAGGCTTTTTGTCATCTTCCATTCAGGAAACTGCTCGGCAGAACTATGTGGATTTGGTGTCCAGTTTGAGTTCTTCATTGGAATCCTCTAGTCAGGTGGAGCCTGGAACAGACAGGAAATCAACTGGATATGAAACTCTGATGGTGACCTCCGAAGATGGCATCACAAAGATCATGTTAAACCGGCCCACAAAGAAAAATGCCATAAACGTTGAGGTAATATTACCTGCCCAGGGTTTGTCCTGTTTTTCTTTTCTTCTTCTATGCGTTTCATACAAAAGCTGTAGAGTTTCAGCATCATTCCTATTTTATTGTGTCACTTGTTTGCTTTCTGCAGGAAGGTTGGTAATTGTGGCTACTTCATACAACACAGTTGAGTATTCATTGTTTATAGTTTGTGAACTTCAGGTAGGTTCTGATATACCCAAAAGGCACTGTGACTTTCCTAATAATGGAAGCACAAATAAATTAATACAGATGAAACATGTTGCTCTGAGAGAATTTGCACAGAAGCCCTCTAAGGTTGGTGTAGACTGCTCCCAGAAGTATCTTCATGTCACTTAGACTAGAAAGTAGGTCTTTCTGCTTGCATGGGGGCTTCATGTTTTATTAGTAGAGAGAGAAAGGGAAGAAGGACTTCATCTTAAACAAATGATAACCCAACTCTGCTTTAAAGTAGCCGCTTCACTTGGCAACTTTAGAATTTAAATCTCTCATTGAATTAGAATGATAATAACCACTTTAGCCCCTTCTCCTTGAAAAAAAATTATAGGGAATTGGATGCTTGGTGCTCAACTGGCACTAAAATTTGAGAGGACAGTGACCATTGGGTTAATAATCTCCACTGTGAGGCCGGGTGTGGTGGCTCACGTCTGTAATCCCAGCACTTTGGGAGGCCGAAGCAGGCGGATCACCTGAGTTCAGGAGTTTGAAACCAGCCTGACCAACATGGAGAAACCCTGTCTCTACTAAAAATACAAAATTAGCTGGGCATGGTGACACATGCCTATAGTCCCAGCTACTCGGGAAGCTGATGCAGGAGAATCTCTTGAACCCTTGAGGTGGAGGTTGCAGTGAGCCGAGATCGTACATTGCACTCCAGCCTGGGCAACAGGAGGGAAACTCGGTCTCAAATCATCATCATCATCTCCATTGTGGCAGAAAGAGCATACTCACTTTAAAATCGTCTTCAGAATTTCATGAAGTGGGATATGTGTCATTCAACTAATAAAGCATTTAATTCTCAAACTTTGTTTCCACTTTCCCCTGACTCATTTCTCTACAAACATGGTAATAATAGCTACTCTGTACAGAGTGCCTAATGAGTGCCAGCACTCTCCACACAGAGGTTTATTTAATTCTCATAAAGAGCCTATTGTTGTCATTACTCAACAATAAAATAATTAGTTTAAGAAGTAACTTGCTCAACTTTACATAACAAATAAACAGCAAAACCTAAATTGAAACCCTGATAGCCGGGCATGGTGGCTCACACCTGTAATCCTAGCAATTTGGAGGCCAAGGTGGACAAATCACTTGAAGTCAGGAGTTCAAGACCAGCCTGGCCAATATGGTGAAACCCTGTCTATACTAAAAACACAAAAAATTAGCTAGGCATGGCGGTACACGCATGTAGTCACAGCTACTCAGGAGGCTGGGGCAGGAGGTGGAGGTTGAGCCAAGATCACCCCATTCCACTCTAGCCTGGATCTTGCAGCAAGACTCCATCTCAAAAAAAAAAAAAGGAAAAGAAACCCTGATAATCCATCTCTTAATCCTGGTCTCACCAGTCGCCCTGCTGTGTTGTGTTATCATAACTATAATAGTGGTGGAATGAGTTCCTTATCACTTCCCTCAGGAGAAATGCTTAGATGCTTATTCCTATACAGTCATCCCTCTATCCAATGGGAATTGGTTCCAGGACCTCCTTATGGACACCAAAATCCTCGAAACCTGAAGTCCTTCATAAAAGGCATAATATTTGCATATAACCTCTCTATATACTCCCATATACTTTAAATTATTTCTAGAGTACTTATAATACTAAATACAATGTAAATACTGTGTTAAATAGTTGTTATGGTGTATTGTTGAGGGACTAATGATAAGGAAAAAAGGCAGTACATGTTCAGTGTAGACACAGAATTCTCTTCCAGATTTTTTTGATCTGTGATTGGTAGAATCCATGGATGTAGAATCCATGGCTACTGAGGGCCAGCTGTTTTATGTAAAGTCCATGTTTGTTTTCCAGTATATTTATAAGTATCGGCCCTCTTCATCATTCTTCCCACATTGAAATCTCATCTAAGGTTGAAATTGCACCTGTTTTAAATGCATTAAAAGCTATATAGCTGCATATCCAAGATTTTCAGAAGTGTTGCTGATTTAAAATTTCGAGGCACCTTCCTTGAATACCATTACAGTGTCTTGAAAAGTCTAGCCTTTTGGCAGTCACTAACACTTCCCAGACTGCCAGGGACTTCCTCGAGGTCACAACAGAGACGTTGTTTTATGGAAAGTTCTCTCTGACCACCTTCCACTCTGCCCACCCTAGATAGGCCTCAGCATCTCCTCTGAGTTCCCTCCTGCCTCATGCTTTCCATCCCCCACCTCATTTGAACATTATTGTCCTCTTAATTCCAAAAGCTCAAGGACTATGTCTTTCTTGTTCCCTTTTGGAAAAAAAGTGGTTTATAGCCGCCAGCTCCTACCATAGCACCAGGTACATAGTATGCACCAAGTAATTGTAAAAGGAATGAAAATTATTTTTGGTGTATGGGTCCATTTTGGTTATTAAAAAAAATTATATTCGTTTTGGTTATAAAATACAACCAAAATAAATGTTAGGCACTTTGCTGAGAGCAGGCTTGCAGCCTAACATTTAGTGAGTCCATTGGTTGATGATTCCTGTGTTCAGAGTTCTTTTCTTTTCTTTGACTTCCCATTACACAGATGTATCATGAAATTATGCGTGCACTTAAAGCCGCAAGCAAGGATGACTCATCCATCACTGTTTTAACAGGTAAGACATTTTCTCAGACGTCCTAATTAAATTTATATTTTGAGGAGGTCTCTTAATAGATAGGAAATTGAATTTAAAAGCTCCAAGATTGGGAGTGCGCGACAGGCAGATCACGAGGCCAGGAGTTTGAGACCAGCTTGACCAACATGGTGAAACCTCATTTCTACAAAAAATACAAAAATTAGCTGGGTGCGGTGGTGCACGCCTGCAATCAGAGCTACTCAGGAGGCTGAGGCAGGAGAATGGCTTCAACCTGGGAGGTGGAGGTTGCAGTGAGCTGAGATTGTGCCACTGTACTCTACCCTGGGTGACAGAGTGAGGCTGCATCTCAAAAAAAAAATTTTTTTTTTCCAGTACTGGCATACTCCAATTTATAAATATGCAAAACATATAAGAAACACAGATATCCACTCCTTCGCAATTACCCAACATAAATTAAAATGCATATAGCCACAAAAAGACTTTCATAGGAGCAGTTAATTGCCAAAACCAGAAAACAACTCAAATGTTCAAAAACACATGGATTCCAAAAGTAATTGCAGTAAAAAAAAGTAAAAAAAAAAAATTCAAAAACACATGTATGAATAAATTGATTGTTGACTATACAGTGGAATACTCAGCAATACAATGGAGTAAATGATACAAGAATATGGATGCATCTTTAAAACACAGTTTAGCAAAATAATGACAGGAGTGTACATATTATATAAGTCTATTCATAGAAAGTTCTGCAGTAGGCAAAAGTTCTTATCTGTGGAAATTGAAGTCAGAAGGTGATTACCTTGGGGCAGGTGGGATGGTATGGCTAGAAAGGAGCCTACGGGAAACCTCTAGAGTGATGGAGACTTTCTGTGTCTTGTTTTGGATAATGATCTTGTGGGCATTTAAAATTATCAGAATTCATCTAAATGAACATTTAAGAGCTGGTTGTTTTATTGTATATAAATTATACTTTAAACACACACACACATTCAGATACACATTTTCAATGGCTCTTAGAATGAAGAAAAAAACTCCCTCATGGGATCTACAAAGCCCCATCAGGTCTAATCTGCTGGTCCTTATCCTGCCCCAGCTTCCCCCTGGCTTTCTCTAGTCAGTCACAGTGGCTCTTACTTCATCTACACTGGGGATAACCTCTCCAAAGAGCCTTTGCACAGGCTGTTCCTTGGTGTGAACTGCTCTTCCTCTTTTTTCTAGCCAACCTGGCCTCTCCTTCAGATCTCAATTCAGTTGTCCCTTCCTTAGGAAAATCCCCTCCTGAACTCCCTGATTAGACCAGCCCCCACCTCCGGTACATACCCTCATTTGATGATGCACCTCCCCTCTGTTTCAACAGTTGCATTAGCTACATTTATCTGTGTGTTTTTATAGATCAGTGTCCAGCATACTCACTAGTTTGTAAGTTAGGACAAGAACCATCGCTGGTTCTCTAATGTATTTCCCATGCCTAATCATAGAGCTTGACATGCAGTAGATACTCAAGAATTATAGAATGAATGAATGAGGGATCTGTTGATTTTATTTATAGGAAATGGGGACTATTACAGTAGTGGGAACGATCTGAATAACTTCACTGATATTCCCCCTGGTGGAGTAGAGGAGAAAGCTAAAAATAGTGCCATTTTACTGAGGTAAGAGTAATTGACATTTGTTTGATCCCAGAGGGCCCATTCTTAGTCATCAAAGTGGAATTTAGTTGAGCAGAAGTGAAATATCTACTTCTCTGTGTTGATCCAATTAATTGTGACTTTGGACAAGCATATTTCTCCAAACTGCCTCCATCCATAGGTGGGCATTCATTCTCTCTCTTTGACCTCTGTTACCTTTTCATCCAGCTGGTCTCATGAGATTTGACTGGAAAACATAAAAGTTAGCTATAGTTGTAAACAAAATTTTCTTGCTTTGAGACAGAGGAATTTAGCAAATTCTCATCCAGCCAGAGGAATAGATGATTTCCATGAATGCTGAAAGTAGGAGACTTGCAGGAAACTTCTAAAACACAGGAGGAGGTCATGAAGGCTTTATTCCTGCCAAATCTGGAATTCCCACTTGCTGTGATATTCCACTGTGTGCTCAGACACCCACCCTAATCTCTAAGACTGCGGCTGGTTTCCGGCCCAAACTCACTGCCCAGAATACAAGATTTGACCCAGGGTTGACCTGTAGATCTCACTGCTTTGTTTTTCAACCACTGCATTCAAATGGATGTCCTGGATGAATCTGGTTTGGAAGACCAGGGAAGTGGCAGGACAGGGAGGCACTGCCCGTGGTGGCTGTGGAAATACCCAGCCTGCCAGAAGCCTTTGTTATCTCAGAGTCAGGCTGCCTTGCCCAAGCTTCAGTCATGCTGCTTTGGCACATTTAATGATTTTGTGTTTCCATTTCTATAGGGAATTTGTGGGCTGTTTTATAGATTTTCCTAAGCCTCTGATTGCGATGGTCAATGGTCCAGCTGTCGGCATCTCTGTCACCATCCTCGGGCTGTTCGATGCTGTGTATGCATCTGACAGGGTAAGTCAGCTCGCAGAAAGCAAGAGGTCAGGCAAGCGGAGCAAGCCGAGAGCCTTTGAACCCTCCTTCAGCGTTGCCAGTCATAAGCAGATTACATGTGGTTTGCAGTAAAATTCACTGAATTTAGATTTTTCTCAAAGCATTAGTCTAACTAATTTGACTGATTTTATTTTCCTTCATTATTAACTTGCATTTTGTGTGAACACGGTTCCAACTCTGATGTTCCAGATTCTAATCAAATTCCACAATAGGTATTCAGTTTTCATATCACTCTGAAATACTCAGGAGACACTTGAGAATGTGTTATGGGAGGGAGGAATAGCATATTTGCAGATTGTGCAAGTGGAGATTATTTGATCCTTTTTTCTAAGTAAATGGATTAGAATTTTAGAATTAGAAGGAAGTGTGAGCATTATCTACTCTCACTCCCTCCTTTGTAGATAAGAAAACTGAAGCTCTGAGAAGTTTCTTGCCCAGAACGAAGTTCAGCCTTGTGTTCACCATCGCATTATATAGATTTTAGTTTTTATTTTTACTATAGTAGTAATATATATGTCGTAGTGCAAAATAAAATTTTGAAAGATATGAAAAAGTACCAAGAAAAGCTGCAAGGTAAAAATCACTCCTTACCACCTAGAGATAACCAGTCCTAACATTTGTGTTATTAACTTATCTTGTTTAACCAGTTCCTGACTGCTAGAACCCTAGGCTGTTTCCAGTTTTTATCATTACAAGCACCTAATAACCACCTTTAGGGTTATCAGATTGTTGAAGTGACTTATGCTTTGTGATGGTAAAATGTGCTGATTACAGCCTTCTAGGAAACATAGGGTTTTTACCACTGAAGAGATTTCTAGTTTTATTCAGAGATATTTTCCCCACCAATAGACAGGACCATATTTTAGCGTCCTTAATTCTTTGAATTTTCTTTTGCTGGATTCCACTGAACCAGATTGGATGCACTGACAGACCTAATTCTTACGAATAATTTTCCCATAAAAATAGCAAATAAGATTATAGGTGCCAGGCTGCCCAACCTTTGTAGATGGAGGTTTCTGTTCAAAGGCAGAAATCAATGTCTTTGTTCACATTCTGTGTTAGATGACTGATTAGGCATTGACCTGCTTTTAACAGGGTCTGAGTTAATGGTTCCTGACCTAAAATTGGGGATATTCTTTAATATTTGGAGGGCAAATACTATATTTGAATCTTGTTCTGATTCTCCCACTAAATTGAAAATTATCTTCAATATACATCATCTTTTTTTTTTTTTTTCCCGAGATGGGGTCTCACTCTGTCACCCAAGCTGGAGTGCAGTGGTGTGATTTTGGCTCACTGCAACTGCCACCTCCAGGGTTCAAGTGATTCTCCCACCTCGGCCTCCCGAGTAGCTGGGGTTACAGGTGTGAACCACCATACCCAGCTAATTTTTAAATATTTTTTGTAGAGATGGGCTTTTACCACGTTAGCCAGGCTGGTCTCAAACTCCTGACCTCAAGTGATCTGCCCGCCTTGACCTCCGGAAGTGCTGGCAGTACAGGCCTGAGCCACTGAGCCTGGCCTACATCATCCTTTTAGAGATTTTAATGACTTTCCTCTTATGATACAAATTGTAATGTTGACATCAGAGAACGTATGTATATATTATATATAACATATCTATTCTGTATATATTATAGCATGCATAGTATATATATAAAATGCTAAAAAATTTAGCCCAAAGTAAAATTTATTTGTCAAATAGTGTCTACTGATAAAAGTTTACCCAACCAAATAAACCAAGCATCAATTTAAAATAAAGTAAATTGAGGTGGGCAGATCACCTGAGGTCAGGCGTTTAAGACCAGGCTGGCCACCATGATGAAACATTGTCGCCACTAAAAATACAAAAATTAGCTGGGCTCGGTGGCAGGTGCCTGTAATCCCAGCTACATTGGCGGCTGAGGCAGAAGAATCACTTGAAACCAGGAGGTGGAGGTTGCAGTAAGCAGAGATCGCACCACTGCACTCCAGCCTGGGCAACAGAGCAAGACTCCATCTCAAAAAATATATAAATAAAAAATAAAGGAAATAAGCTAAAGGAAAAGGCTGTAGAAAAAAAATTGTTTTTATAGGATTTATTATTATTGGCTTCATGAATAAATAGCATATTAAATGGTGGGTTAATATTTCACCCATATAACCAAAATATTAATCAGTACATTTTATCTATTTTTTACTGTGGGCAGTGGTTAATAATGCCTGTTAGCTCTGTCAGCAAATGATACATTTCCTGTATGAGTTAAGAAAAAGGTATAAATCATAACAATAATAAATCTTTGAGTGCTTACTGTTTACTCTAGGCACTCTGTTAATACGTATTATAGATACTATAAATATATGCATACATGCACACATATTCACATAATGTACACAGCAGTCCTACATAGGGACTCAGCCGGGCACGGTGCTCACTCCTGTAATCCTGGCTCTTTGAGTGGCTGAGGCAGGTGGATCACCTGATGTTGGGAGTTTGAGACCAGCCTGGCCAACGTGGTGAAACCACGTCTCTACTAGAAATAAAAAAAATGAGCTGGGGGTGGTAGCGCACACCTGTAATCCCAGCTACTAGGGAGGATGAGGCAGGAGAATCACTTGAACCCGGGAGGCAGAGGTTGCAGTGAGCTGAGATCGTGCCACTGCACTCAAGGCTGGGCAACAAGAGGGATACTCCATCTCAATAAAAAAAAAAAAAAGAAAGAAAGACTGGTTTCCATTTTACAAATGAGAAAACTATGACACAGAGAAGGTAAGAAACTTTCCCAAAGTCATTAAGTAGTCTGATCCCAGAGCCTAAGCCCTTAACTCCATCTACTGTTCTCTTTCTGAAAATAAGCATTTTAAATGCTTCTTATTGGCAACTTTGCATGTACCTGTTTGTGTCCCTTTAGCTATTGTTGGCAGTTTTCTCAGTTTCCTGCTTATATTCCTTCGGCTGTGTCTTCTGGGTACATTTTATTGAATAAGTTTTCTTTTGGATAAAAAAAGATACATGACATTAACAAAAACTTTTTTAAATATTTTGATTATTTTTATTTCTATGCTGCATATATTATACATCTTCTAACAGTTATGCATTAAAAATAACACTGTGTCTAATTATAGGAAATGAAATCTATTATTTTACATATTATAAATTTTAAATTAACATTCTTTCATAATTTATTCATCAAGAAACAGAAAAATATGTCTTAAATGTAACAACAAAAAACTAAAAATGACAATATACTAAATAACCAATATTGAATTAATTCCGGTAGTTAAAGCCAATCAAAAAACCACTGGGGCAAAATCAAGACAAATGACCGATTGAGGAAACAATTTTTTAACTCATGTAGCAAAGGCTGATCTCTCTACAGTATGTTTTAAAGTTTGTCTTTAAAGCAATAGATCAACAAGCTAATATAAAAATGGGCAAAGGTGAGGAATGAATAGGCCACCAAAAAAAAATGAAATGTAAAGGGCTACTAAAATCATATGAGAGAAATCATTGAGAAAATGAAAAGATAAGCCACAGACCAGGAGAAAAGATTGGCCTCACATTCATCTAATAAAAGACTTGCAACCTGAATGTGTATCTTACAACTAGATAATAAGAAGGTAAACACCCTAACTTAAAAAATAGTGGACAAAATCTCTTAACAGTTGCTTCACGAAAGAAGATATAAATATGTCTAATAAGTACATGGTACGAGACTCAATATCATTAATTGTTAAGGACATGTAAATTAAAACCACAGTGAGACCCCACTACACACCTACTAGCATGGTTAAAATGAAAAAAAGCTTTTAATAGCTAGGTTTAGTGAGGATGTACAGCAACTGAAACTTTCATACATTGCTGGTGGCAATGTCAAATGGTACAACCACTCTAGAAACAAGTTGAGCAGCTTCTAAGTTAAATATACCTTTACCACACAACCCAGCTATTCAACCACTTAGGTACTTACCTGTGATAACTGAAAACATGTTCACACAGAGACCTGCACACAAATGTTCCTAACTACCTCTTTGTTAAAATTATCTGAACATTTTTATTTTTAATTTTTTTTTTCAGTTTCATTGTGGTATAATTGACAAATAAGAATTGCACAGTCGGGTGCTACATAACAACATTTTGGTCAATGACAGACTGCATGTACAATGGTGGTCCCCTAAGATATACCATATTTTACTATACCTTTTCTATTTTTTTTTTTTTTTTATTGAGATGAAGTCTCACTCTGTCACCCAGGCTGGAGTCCAATGGCATGATCTTGGCTCACTACAACCTCCTCTTCCAGGTTCAAGTAATTCTCGTGCCTTAGCCTCCCGAGTAGCTGGGACTACAGGTGGATACCACCATGCCAGGCTAATTTTTGTATTTTTACGAGAGACAGGGTTTCACCATGTTGGCCAGGCTGGTCTCGAACTCCTGACCTCAGGTGATCTGCCCACCTAGCCTCCCAAAGTGCTGGGATTACAGACGTGAGCCACCACACCCAGCCTACCTTTTCTATGTTTAATATGTTTAGATACACAAATGCCACTTGTTAACAACTGCCTGGAGTATTAAGTATAGTAACATGCTGTCCAAGTTGGTAGCCTGGAAGCAGTAGACTCGACCACATAGCTAGGTGTGCAGTAGGCTGTATCATCCAAGTATACATAAATATACTCCATGATATTTGCACAATGACAAAATTGCCTAATTATGCATTTCTCAGCACATACCTCCATGGTTAAGCAACACACGACTATATATATTTAAGGTGTTCAACTTGTTTTTCATAGCAGCCTTCTTCATAATAGCCTTTCATACATTTCTGGTGGCAATGTCAAATGGTACAACCATTTGAATACCAGAAACAACACCAGTGGCATTAACTGATGAGTGGATAAACATATTATTGTACATCCATACAAAGGAATACTACCTAGAAATAGCAAGGAACAAACTACTAATCCATACGACAGCATAGTGACTTTCAGAAATCAGACTCAAAAGGCTACAGAATGTAGCCTTTATACAACATTCTATGAAAGTCAAAACTGTAGGGACAGAAAACAGATTAGCAGTTGCTTTGGGTGGGAGGGAGGGACTGACTACAGAAGGGCCTAGGGAACCTTTTGCGGTTGAAATGTTCTGCATCTCAATAGCAGTAGTAGCTATATAACTGTATTTGTTAAAACTCATCCAATTATACACTTTTAAAGGGTGAATTGTGTGTGCATATTAACCACATAATCTTAATTTTAAAATAAATTTTATTAAGCATTGTGAAGTTATAAGCAAATCATGATTTTTTAAAAATCACACATGATGCTGGGTGCGGTGACTCACGCCTGTAATCCTAGCGCTTTAGGAGGCTGAGGCAGGTGGGTCACTTGAGGTCAGTTTGAGACCAGCCTGGCCAACACGGCGACACCCCATCTCTACTAAAAATACAAAAATTAGCCAGGTGTGGCAGCACATGCCTGTAATCCCAGGTACTCAGGAGGCTGAGGCTGGAGCATCGCTTGAACCCAGCGGAGCGGAGGTTGCAGTGAGCCGAGATTGTACCACTTCACTGCAGCCTGGGCAAAAGAGCGAAACTCCATCTCAAAAAAAGAAGTCACACATTGAAAAGATGGTTTTCTTTTCTCTCCTACCCCCGCAGGCAACATTTCATACACCATTTACTCACCTAGGCCAATGTCCAGAAGGATGCTCCTCTTACACTTTTCTGAAGATAATGGGCCCAGCCAAGGTAACTTTTGCAGTGTTTAAAAATGAAAGTTTTATGAGTCATCTCAAGAAAGAAGGAAGAGTAATCTCATATATTCTCCCTTCTTTCCCTAATATGGACAAAAGATAAGCGAATTATTTGCTCTTCAACTCTAAGAGTTTTACCTGTGGAGGAATCAGGCTATGGGAAGTACCTGCTCTGCAGGAAAATTAGAATTTATCTCTGCGACTCCCCAAACTGGGATCCTTCTCCCAGCTGATTGCTTAGTGCTAGCTGCATTGCAAGCAGCATAACACCTCAGCCTTGCAGCTGTGTGGCATTAGTCACTTGAAGGATCAGGGCTGTGCCAGCCTCCCTTGGTCCCCTGAGTTTGGAGGCCACTAGGTTCCTTTATGGATGACCAGTGTCCCCTAAAGAGAGATATGATATGATGGCACCTTCACTTTCAGAGTTATAGTAAGTATCCGCAGATGGGAGGTTTCACGGGGGCTCACCGCTGCCAGAGCCACTCCCAGTCGCAGCAGCCCTTCCATCAGCCTGCTTCACTGGTGTATTAACTCCCAGGCTGGTTAAGTGGCTGCTCAGGTCTTTCACTGTGTTTCCTAGTTGCCCATGCCCTGTGCCAGGACTCGAAGGGGATTGTGACAAGACTAGAAGCTGAGAGGGGCTTAGCAAATATTCTTCAAGATCTCAAAGTAAGGCAGTGGGAATTGAGCCTGTTTTCATTGCCTACTAGGATTTTGTTAAAAACATGTATATGTATGTTTTTAACCTCATTAGGCTATCACATACCCTGAATTGAACTTAGGAAAAGGACAGAACTGATTCTAAAAGTCTTAGAGCATTTGGCTATTAGAGCATTCCTTGGCTGGGCACAATGACCCACGCATGTAATCCTAGCACTTTGGGAGGCCGAGACCAGTGAATCACTTGAGGTCAGGAATTCAAGACCATCCTGGCCCACATGGTGAAACCCCATTTCTACTAAAAATACAAAAAATTAGCCGGGCATTGTGATACATGCCTGTAATCCCAGCTACCCAGGAGGCTGAGGCAGGAGAACTGCTTGAACCCAGGAGGGAGAGGTTTCAGTGAGCTGAGATCACACCATTGCACTCCAGCCTGGGTGAAAGAGTGAGACTCCGTCTTAAAAAAAAACCAAAAAACAAAAATTAGCCAGGTGTGGTGACAGGCACTTGTAATCCCAGCTACTCAGGAGGCTGAGGCAGGAGAATCATTTGAACCCAGGAGGCGGAGGTTGCAGTGAGCCAAGATCATGCCACTGCACTCCAGCCTGGGCAACAGAGCGAGACTCTGTCTCAAACAAAAAAAAAAGTGTTTCTTTTCTGGAAGAGAAATTGCAGATGCAGAGAGGATATCCACTTAGTGTCCTCAGTTTTTCTGGAAGCTAACTATAAGTCTTTGCTTTCCTTCAGTCAAATAGAACTAATTTGAGTACCAATGCAGGTAAAGAAAACTCTTAGAGCCAGATCACTGGGTAGAGTTTCTAGGGAATGGAATTTCGAAAGTTTCTAAAGATTAACTCAATGACCGTGATTTTTCTTTCATCTTTTCCCTCTTTAAAATAACAGTTTATAGTGTATAAAATGGAAAAATCATAGCTGCTGTGGATTATAGAATCAAGCATCTGCTTCGGGTCATTTCTCCCGTGGGCCCTCCAGTCTTGCCTCTCCAGCAACGGCACACACAGAAGCAGCAGCCCTTAACAGACCTTCCAGGGAGCCTGCAATAGTCTCAGCACACAGTTTGCAAACCACTGCCTGTTGAGGCTGTCAGCTTCTCCCTTACTGAGAAATAACAGCAACCGCAAAAGACCTTTAATAAATCTCTCTATGCCTCCTGAAAGCAGTTAACTGAAGCCTTTTTTAATTAAGTTAATATCTTAACCTTGCTTCCCGCTTTTCATTTCAGGCAACAGAGATGCTTGTCTTTGGAAAGAAGTTAACAGCAGGAGAAGCATGTGCTCAAGGACTTGTTACTGAAGTTTTTCCTGATAGCACTTTTCAGAAAGAAGTCTGGACCAGGCTGAAGGCACTTGCAAAGCTTCCTCCAAATGTTAGTATTCATCTTTTACTTTTAAGAACCTTGAAAATAATTTCCTAAGGGAAAAATTTATTTGCCTTCAGAGAATAAGTCATAAAAACACAAGATACACCTTTAGTTAGCTTTAAGCACATCTAAATTTGGGATTAAAAAATAACTGTAGTAATGTTATAAATGTAGTAATATACTTTTTTGTAAAAATACAGTACTGCTTTTTACAAAACTTACCAAATATACCTTCCATTTCTGTGTGGGGACAGAGGGGCACTTCTCTATGGGGGTTACTTGAGCAGGATGCTAGGCAGTATTTGCTGAGCACTTTCACTTTGGAATCCAGGTGAGAAGCCAGGCAGGTTAGCTACTTTACAAGAATCTTACTGTATAGTACTTTTGTTTTTATATGTGGTAGTGAGTGACTGATTGCTTTTATATTCTTGCTATTCAAAATGTAGTCCTAGAACCAGAAGCTTGAGCAGCTACCTGGGGCTTTTTGGAAATGTATTATCACAGGCCTGCCCCACACTTACTGAAGTAATTTATATGCACATAGAAGTTTGAGAAGCACTGTCTTATATTACACATGTGGCTTAAGATTTAACAGGATTAGGGACCGGGACAGTGGCTCACGCCTGTAATCCCAACACATTAGGAGGCCAAGGCGGACAGATCACCTGAGGTCAGGAGTTCAAGACCAGCCTAGCCAACATCACAAAACCCCGTCTCTACTAAAAAAATATAAAAATTAGCTGGGTGTGGTGGTGGGTGCCTGTATTCCCAGCTACTCAGGAGGCTGAGACAGGGAGAATTGCTTGAACCAGGGAGGCAGAGGTTGCAGTGAGCCAAGATCACACCACTGCACCTGGGCAACAGAGTGAGACTGTATCTTAGAAAAATAAAAAAGATTTAACAGGATTAGTTACACAAACATGGGAGAAACAAGAACCAGAATCATAGAATAATCCCACTCCTATTAGATTAACTTTTTTTGTTTTTTGAGACAGAGTCATGCTCTTGTCACCCAGGCTGGAGTGTAATGGCATCTCAGCTCACTGCAACCTCTGCCTCCCAGGTTCAAGCAATTCTCCTGACTCAGCCTCCAGAGTAGCTGGGATCACAGGCATGCGCCACCACATCTGGCTAATTTTTTAATTTTTACTAGAGATGGGGTTTCACCCTGTTGGCCAGGCTGGTCTCGAACTCCTGACCTCAGCCTCCCAAAGTGCTGGGATTACAGGCATGAGCCACCACACCCAGCCTAGATTAACTCTTAACCTTATTGTTGGTTTTGTTTTTCCAGGCCATGAGAATTTCAAAAGAGGTAATCAGGAATAGAGAGAGAGAAAAGCTACACGCTGTTAACGCTGAAGAATGCAGTGTCCTTCAGGAAAGGTGGCTGTCGGACGAATGCATAAATGCAGTGGTGAACTTCTTATCCAGAAAATCAAAACTGTGATGACCACTGTAACAGAGTAAAGCAAGTCCAAGGAAGGATGTGCTGTTTCTTCTGATTTCCAGTACTTGAACTAAATAAGCTTCATTGTGCCTTTTGCAGTGCTAAAATGTCAATTACAATGATGATATTTCACTATAGCCCTGATGAATAAAAAATTTTGTAAAACAAGCTTAAGAATTCACGTAGATTTTTAGTAGGAGTCTTACATCTTTTGACATGAATCGTTGTTGCCAGGAACACTGGAACATGTTGCCTGGGATCCTACTTTGAAAAGCACTCACGGCATTACAGGCTGAAGTCATGTCTTTGAATGCCACGATAGCACTTTGACGTCCGCAAACAGTGACTGACTGAATTGGGCCAAATGCTGACAGTCTACAGATCACTGACTTGAGGTCTTCAGTGGGTTGCATGTTCTTTCTCAGCCATCTAGCAAGGGAGCAAAATGGAAGGACTAGGATTACTAGAAAACAAACACTCTTAGTTTCTTTCTTTCTTTCTTTCTTTTTTGTACAATTTTATAAAGAGGCATGAAGGGAAATCTGGGTCATTTCATTGGAAAGCAATGCTCTGTATCAGTAATTGTTTTCTTATTTGTTAGAGAGTCCCATGCTTGTTTCATGTGGTACTTAATGAAAGGCATACCTGCAAGCTGCCTTGATTGTCCCTGCAGCATCCTGTTTTGATTAATGTCATAGCTATCACTTGACAAGGACTGAGGGTGTAATTCCAAGGGCTACAGAAAAGGATGGGATATTTTGCTTTTCCAAATACTGGTCTTCCTTTTGACCTTTCCTTCAAGGTCAAAGTTAGCTAACTCACCAAATCTCTAACTTTTAGATCTAAATATTTTTTTCTTTGAACGAAGTCTCACTCTGTCACCCAGGCTGGAGTGCAGTGGTGCAATCTTGGCTCACTGCAATCTCTGCCTCCCAGGTTCAAACGATTTTCCTGCCTCAGCCTCCTTAGCTGGTACTACAGGCACGTGCCACCACACCTGGCTAATTTTTTTATTTCTAGTAGAGACAGGGTTTCACCATGTTGGCCAGGCTGGTCTCGAACTCCAGCCTGCCTCAGCCTCCCAAAGTGCTGGGATTACAGGTGTGAGCCACCGCTCCCAGCTAGTTCTAAATTTTTTATTCCACTAATTGTAATCCAAAATGTTCAGTTTTATAGAAAATATAGGAATAGAAATAAGCATTAGTTTTGATTGAGCAGTTACTAGTGCTTAATGCTCATGATCATATTTTATCCACCAAAAACCACCAAAAGTTAAAAATCAGTTAAGTCTGTTGCTATTACCCGTTTTCAAGTAGGCATCCTGAGGCATTGAGATTAAAGTAGCTTATCCAGAGTCAAACTCCCAGTAAATGTCAAAATGAAGATAAAAATGCAAGCAGAGTTCTCCTTCAGTGATGGCAGCACAAGCCAACGACTGCCCATTCCTCCCACTAATTACAACTAAAATCTCTAGATGAAATATGAAAAAGAACTACTTGAGCATGCTGAAATTAATCGAAAGCTGGTGGATTATGGAAGGGTGTCAAAATACACAGGAGCAACTGCACAAGGATAAGTTTCCCAGATTACAAGAAATAAACACAATTGCTGGAATCTATCTCCTGAGCATGGTATTAGAAGTAATGGCAAACAATGCAATTACTTTTGCACCAAACTAATACTTTGGCCTCAAAGGCACACCCCTTTTGTGGAGCAGTGCTGCAATGACCATGGAGTGGCCAGCCAAATAGAAGTACAGGAAGACAAAAACACCTTAAAAAAAAAAAAAAAAGGCCCTCGGGGCCAAAGAGTGAAAGCAAGATGACAATTAGAGAGCAGAGAGGAAAAAGTTCTAATTTCTGCGTATGAACCCATACAAGTCTGATTCCTGAGACAGACTCAAACCAGCATAGCAAAGGCTTTGCGAAGTATACTGTGATTTTAACCACCACCCACAGAAGATCAAGACAGCTTATAGTCTGAACCTAACCAGATTTATTACTGGCTAAAACAAAAACAGCATTTTCCGGATGATCGTAACATGATCCACAAAAACAACTTCCATCCAATGCCACAATATAGTAAATATACTGTGTGGATCCTGGGATCCCTGACCAGTTGCCTCTCTGTCTATTATGTCATATGGATCATAATATTTACAAAAGTGTGTGACATAAAAAACAAACATGGAAATCTGAATGCTTGGTTGAAACAATCAGCACATGTCAATCCTGTGAAGACCTGGACTTTGGAATTGTCACACACAGTCTTTAGTTCTTATAACTACATTCCATGAGGTAAAGAAAAATACACTAGAAATGATTTTAAAATATATGAATTTTCAACAGAGAAACAACTATTGAAAAGAGAACTAAATAGAAAATTTAGAACTAAAACTAAAAAATAAAAATTCGCTGAAGAGACAAGACTCACTAGATATGCAAACTAGATGAAAAAGGAAGGAGTCGAAGAACCTTGAAGATATATCAGTAGAATTAAATATGAAGGACGGAGAAAAGGAAATACAAGGAAAAAATGAATAGTGATTATCAGCAAGATGACAGGAATTTCTAGGCCCTGATATTTCCATGGAAACACCAAATAAACAAGTACAGACTAACTAAAATAACTTTATGAGTTATGGAAATGAGTCAAACATGTCCAGCAAACAAGTGAATGCCCAATCAAGAAAGTCACCTTAAAAACAGTAGGAATTTGAGGAATGCAAATCAAAACTACATTGAGATACCATCTCATGCCAGTTAGAATGGCAATCATTAAAAAATCGGGAGAGAACAGATGTTGGAGAGGATGTGGAGAAATAGGAACACTTTTACACTGTTGGTGAGAGTGTAAATTAATTCAACCATTGTGGAAGACAGTGTGG
Organism: Cheracebus regulus; assembly: GCA_963574635.1. NCBI lineage: Eukaryota > Metazoa > Chordata > Mammalia > Primates > Pitheciidae > Cheracebus > Cheracebus regulus. Next base: position 27,854 of record CAUYQU010018968.1, read on the forward strand.
CGATTCCTCGAGGATCTAGAAATAGAAATTCCATTTGACCCAGCAATCCCATTACTGGGTATATATCCAAAGGATTATAAATTGTTCTACTATAAGGACACATGCACACGAATGTCCATTGCAGCACTGTTTACAATAGCAAAGACTTGGAAACAACCCAAACACCCATCAATGATAGACCAGATAAAGAAAATGTGGCACAAATACACCATGGAATACTATGCAGCCATAAAAAGCAATGAGTTTGTGTCCTTTGTAGGGACATGGATGAACCTGGAAACCATCATTCTCAGCAAACTGACACAAGAACAGAAAATCCAACACTGCATGTTCTCACTCATAGGCGGGTGTTGAACAATGAGAACACATGGACACAGGGAGGGGAGCATCACACACTGGGGTCTGTTGAGGGAAGAATAGGGGAGGGACAGCAGGGAGGTGGGGAGGTTGTGGAGGGATAACATGGGGAGAAATGCCAGATACAGGTGATGGGGAGGAAGGCAGCAAATCACACTGCCATGTGTGTACCTATGCAACAATCTTGCATATTCTTCACATGTATCCCAAAACCTAAAATGCAATAAAAAAAATTGGTAGGAATTTTTGTAA